>BGPR01006275.1:64092-82199 GCA_013235015.1 Araneus ventricosus | reverse complement strand
TTAAACAACTTAACGGTTACACAATTCTAGTTTTTAACTTATTACCTCTTAGATTTTTCAAAATATGGTTTTAAGATACAACAACAGCGATGACATAAGTTGTTTCAGGACAGCTATGGAAACCAACGCTCTGGGAACGGGAATGTGATGTGGCGTAGTAATAGTATTAGGACAGCTATGTGAACTGAGCAAGAAACATTTTTTCTTGATTTAAAAGATTAAGGAAAACCTTATAAGTTATTTTTTTAATATAATAAATTCTATTTGATTGGGGCATATTCTTTTCAGTTACACGTTATAATTTTTCTTGAAACTAATTTCGTAACAGGCGTATTAATTTAAAAAGTTAAGCAACTACACAGTAACAGCGGCAGAACTATTCATTTCCCGGATGATCTTGTACAGTTTTCTGCATCCTATTGCCTTGATCAATGTGTTGGTATTAAAGTATTTTACTGTTTATCTGCATATTTAATTTGATGTTTCCACTAGGCGGCGCTACTTGCTCATGTTTCTGTGGTATTTAACTTCGCAGTGTAATTGGTACACTTGTAATAATTTGTTGCTCGCACTGACTTGGCCACCATTTTTTTTGCTGTTGGTGACCTGACATTTTTCTTCGATGCTCAAATCTTTACTGCAAACTTCAATTTTAATTTATGTTTAATTCTGTAACTGTTATTAATTGTATATAGTGATGAATACATATTTTAAATTGAAGTTTACTCGTCCTTCATTGAATGATACAAAGCTAATAGCTATTTGGACCTCATTGTCCCAGCACTAGATTCCGGTTTAAATTGTGAACTCAAGATCCTCACGGGGAGCGAACGAATAGTAATTGTAACTGCAACACAAAAGATTCCCTCGTTCAAGTTAATTATTCATTCATTTTTATTCAATAGATTTGGTGGTTCGAATGGATGAGCCGTTGTTATGCTCAGAATGGGTTCGTTCAAATGTTGCCGATGAACAGTGAAAACAAACCAAAAAAATATTATTGCAGAAATGTTCGGGCCTTGAAAGGGCATTCCGTTTCTCTTTGGAAGTCACATAACTTATTGAAGTTTATTCCAAATATCTTATCATTATGATACTTAATTTTAACGGTTCATGGAGTTTTTAGAGAATATGAGGCTAGACTTTTCGAAAAAACGTTGCTAAGTTCTTGTGGCCAGAAAACGGTATCTGTACTTCACGTAAATAAAGATTGAGAAATTTGAACCTCATACAGAAAAAACTAGTCTAGTTGGTGGCAAGCAATAAGTTTAAGAGACTTGATAAATAATGAAGATATTCGTGTCTCATTGCGAGGACTTCTTCAGGAACTGTTTAACAAAGAATTAGACTTATTGTCATCGTGCAGTGAAACTGTTGTTTCCCGTCTCTAAAAAATTGTAAAATAACTATTGTACAATCTGGTGTAAGAAGGATCACATATTTCTTGCACGGTCTAGGCCAGGGCGGTGTAATCTTTGTATATCATTATGATATTTAAGAATTTTTCTGAGAATTTTACACGTTAGTCGCCACGACTCACGTCTGAGAATCGAACCATCTATCTAATTAGATGACTCCTTCTCCGCTATCTCTTAACTGCAGCAGAGGATGGGTCATCTGATTAGATCGTAGATATGGACCGTATTCGATTCATTGGGTGATTAACATGCTGAAAAAGAAAATACTCGATACGAATAGGTCAGCTGATGTAAGCATCTGGCAAGACAACTGGGATAACGGAGAAACTGGCCGCAGTACACACGATATAGTGCCTAGGGTCTCAAACAAGCCAGTCGGATGGAATAGAGAAGAGATATGGTTCGTTACAGGACACAGGCATTTCCCTTCATACCTTCATCGCTTCAATCTTCGAACACATGACAACTGCTCGTACAGAGAAAAAGGAGATCCAATTCACTATGCCACAAAATGTCGGTTTACCCTCTCCTGGCATTTCCAATCTCCAACAGTGTCACTTAAATTACAGTGGTTGAAAAACATTCTCACGAACATATCAAGAACCCGTCTTCGACTCCTAATGCGTTTCATATGTGAAGAGAACAATCTCATTGTAGATGATAACAATTGAGCACTCAACCACCCAGACTGACAGACACTTCCGGCTACATATGATTTTTTTCCCTCTACGTATTTTTTCTATTTTGTATTGTTTTCTATGTTGTTCTGTCCAGTGTATGTTTCTTTTCATTTTTATTTGTTTTTGTACCTGTTACTTGTTTTTGCTCTTTCTTAAAAAGTAAAATTCACCTCCATCCATCCAAACCGGAAAGGAGCCAAATGGTTCTAAACACGGGGATGAAGGTGGTGAAATGTAATGTAATCTCTGAAAATGCTATCTGAAGGTCTCTTCCAATCGAAAGCTATACATAGATGCAACTGGGGCGATAGTATTGAAAAAAATGTATGTTATTCTGCGTTGCAGGTAGCGTAAGAAATTACAAATGTTTATACGCGAAAATACATGGCCATATTCCACTACTGAAGGGAACATAGATGTTGGCTTCTTTTCACTGCTGATAAGTAGCTTTCTAAAATATTTGATGACGCTGAAGTTTTCGTGCTATGGATCGAAAAAGTGTCCTTTTGTGCAAGATTCCCACCTCCTAACGAAGAGTGTTATTGTTTTGGGGAGGAAGAGGAGGAGGACGGATGCTTCACAACAAACCTCGAGGAATCTGAAAATGCAGCACAAAAGACTATGAAACGAGATTATAATTCCTTGGATTATTCAGCTGTTAATTTTGAATACTCTAATTTGGTTTTTTCGCAGATTCATAAGAAAAATTTGAGAAATCAGTTCACGGCGAGATAAAAACGGAGGATAACCTTCAGTTAAGAACAGTTGGGCCAAAAATATAGCACTTGGTTCTTCCTCAAATATAACTTCAATCATGACGAAACTAGGCAATATAGTTCTACTTAATACAAATGGCACTCGTCGGATTCTACTCAACGTGAGGAAGAAAGCCGATTCAATTTGATAATTCTCCCACGAACGACAAAATTTACAGCAGTTTCTGATTTTACATCCGGAAGAATAGAAAGTGGTAGAGATAGTATCCAATCGCAGAAGGCTAAAGATGTTAGGAAATTGCGAAAAGTAACTCAAATGAGTGATTATGCGAGAGGTGAAATCGTCGGAAATTATAAATAACCCGTTTCTCTTTCAGATGCAGTTTTCTTCGCTGTGTCATCAAGAATCCATTCCAAGTCTCAAAGAAAAGACGTACACAAACAAAACTTTATATGCGATGTGTGCAAAAGAGGTTTCTCACGAAAATATAATCTGAGGCGTCGTATAGAACGCATATGGGGGACAAACTCGTCGCATGTTATGTATGTGACAAGTCCAACAAACCTATCTCACAAGACATATCCCAATCCATGTCTGTACTCGCAACAGACATCATAAGACAATTTATAATAAAAAGTAGCTGTTAATAGATAACGTTATTGTTTCGGTTATGGGACTATTATGTTCCAGGCTTAGGTTTATAAACCGATCAGAGGAATACAATAAAAAAATTCCAAAGAAATCAATTTAGCTTATTTGGGGGCTTATTATCTTCATTCATGTAGAAAATTCGACCACAAATATTTAAAAAAATTGCGCACAGAAAATTGCGTGAAATAAATTAAGATGAAAACATAAAGCAAATGTTTCGTATTAATATGAAATTTAATTGTCTATCTCTTTACACTGCACTGTGTAAATATTGTATTAATGTTTACTGAATGGTTAAATCACAAGCTACCCAGATCCTTGCTACATGCGATTATCTTCTGATTTATCTATTCTGTAACCATTATACTACTCTGTGTAAATATTGTATTAGAGAGATTGATAATTAAATTACATATTAATACGAGATACTTGTTTTCGGATTTTATCCCGACGTTTACACGAAAAATATATGGCACGGAACCGAACTGAGCTTTTCTTAAGTTTTATTTAAAGTAACTATTGATGGCGCCATCTTTTGACAGTATAGAGAAATACATTTCGTGCATGAGCAGTAAATCCTTATTTACTACAAATCCTCATATTTCCGGTAATATTTAAATTTTTGAATTCAAATTTTAATACTATGTTTCGTTTGCGTGTTGTCAAGTAATCTGTATCTTTCGTACAATTCGAAAGAAAACTCCGCATGTTATAATCAAAAAATTTGCGGAGTTTCAAATTTTCAATTTAATACCGATTTTTATTTATATTCTGATAAATATTTTTATTGCCTCACTTTGTGTCCTAATAATAGTCCTTAAACTCTTTAAAATGACATCAGAATCAAACTACTAGCTAGACAAATTTCCACAATGCACTTATTTATAACCTTACATAAAGCTAATTCGTAACAATCACGCGTATCCGCCTACACTGGTACGAAGACGTCATAGGCAGAACAAATACTATGCGACAAACTCTTACAGATATGATCTATCCGGTGTGGTGTCAATCATTCTTTTCGCATTATTAGTCTCGTAGTTATTAGCGATTCAAATCTGACGGTATTTTGTGACACAAGAAAGTTCGAACGACTATCACTGTAACTAACTGAAAGACCTTTTCACGTTAAAAAAAATCTAACAAAATTCCGCAGAGAAAATTAGATTAAATTAATATTTAGAAAAATTCTTAGTAAATAGCAATTATTTTAAAGGACAAAAATCCCTTGGAAATACATAAGTGTCTCAGGTTTCCGTTATTATATGGATGGAAATAACAATAAACGACTAAAATAAAAGGTGGCATCTTATTAACCCTTAAATGCCCGATGTTGAATTAAGCAATATACTCAAATTTGTCTTATAAAATCGAATGATGTGAATGAGACTGAAGACTTTAATGCCTGTTGTTGCTAATAGGATACATACTGAAATTTTTATTAAATCAATTTACATCTTATAGATGGCAGGCTGAATGATGATAAAAAATAAAAATAAAATGATGTTTTTCAGTTGCGGCTGCATCTTTTTCTGCCTTTGTATGTGCGCTTGAGAATACTGTATTCTATTCTAAAATGTCGAAGGAAATTTCTTATTATTAGTTCTTAAAATTCATTTATGTTTAATATTAAAAAAATTTAACAAGGAATTTTTTTTCAGAAATAAAGTCCAGTGTTGTCAGTTGGTAAAATCTGTTTTTTAGTCATAAACAATACATGAAACAATTTAGGATTTTTTAAAGCATTATTCATATGTTTTATTCAAGAAATGAGAGCCAAAATCATTTTAAAATCAATTTTGAAAAAGTCGGCCTTATAAAGGTTAAGAATTTAAACACATGCGCAATCCAAGGGGTTAAACAATGAATACAATTTTATTTTTGAAATTTGTCAATATTATAATATATATAGAATTCTACAGAACGTCATCAACTCGATATAAACACTACAATTGATATTTAAAGGAAAATTTTCATGACTGCCACTTTGTTTTGTTTCATAGAAAATAATTCCCAGTTATGAATGTTTTAATAAAGTGGCAGGGAAATTTCGGCGACGTTGATACACTTTTTTTCGACAGCTAAAAAATTATCTTGCCAGTGGTAATAATTAGAACTAATTGGCTATATTTATGCATTTGTTAATATAATTTCAGTCGAATTTTACTCATTAATGACATAATGAAATATTTATTACACTGTTTTCCTAAAAATAGATTTGAATCAATCTTCCCCATACTTGGGGTACGTTGATACACACGTAAATATCAAAAATAATCGGTCTGGGTTCGAAACATAATTTGTTTTATCAATAAACTTTGCTTTCCAATTCAATGTTTAAAAGTTAAAAAAATATCATACTTTTATTTTAATCAAAATTTAGCATTTTTAATTAGACTGGAAAAATTGAATCTAATTAATCGTTTTAATAAAGAATGTTTTATATTGTGCATTCTATCATCATGTTTTTCGTAATTTTTCCTTAGTGTGAAACGTCTTGTAATCAGACTCATAAAAGACAAAACACAAGTCTTTTTTTCTAAATAAATTATAATGTACATACAATTCCAGAAATAAAAAAAATATAGGGTCTTTATAAATTATTCAAGTATTTGCAGTGATTCCATTTCAACGCATGTCAGCAATTAAAGGCTTAGAGAACTCAAGGCCTTCATTGCTTCTTGAGTGCAAGTCTGGGTCTGAAATCTCAATAATAAATAATATATATATTAAATGTTAGCGCTGTGAAACATTAAATAGGCAATGCGACAGAATTCCTCGCCAGACATTTATCTCGAAGACTTCAATTACTAAACAGGAACCAAAATGAATCCTTGATGCGCACGTCAATCCAGATCTTATGAAAGACTATAAATTACAATTGAAGTAAATTAGTGTAATATCCAGTCTGAATCTATAAAATGTTATATTATTCCTCTATTATTAAAATGTGACTTACAAGTAGTATAGAATCAATTAAAAACTCTTACAAGACCTTCCAACTTTTATTTGAAGTCTTAGACTGATGTTAATTTTAAAGATTTATGCCTCTAGTGCGAAGTTAGCACAAAAATGATGGAAACCTATTTTTACTGTTTTCTTTCTTCAGTAGATTTCAGCATTACGTCGTTTCCACTTTACATATGCAGTTTTAAAGATATAATAGAACCAGAAAGTACTTTGTTTGTATGACATACCTTTAAAGTGGTTTATGTATTCGTAATAGCAGATTAATGGAGCAAAATATTTTGAAGTGCCTTGGCTGCAATAAAAGTTCCCTGACAGCGGAAATCATTCTTTCAGATGAGATTTTAAGTTCATTTTATATCAAAAGCGGATGTAGTAAATAGACAAGTTGTAAGATTAAATGAAGCAACAATTAAATTGTAGAAACGCACAACATCTTTGGATGGAATACACAATCGTCCACTTCCTCAAAATTGGACTCAAGTAACCTCAGCCACGAAAGAGACCACTTCAGATAGTGTACTAAATGAAATAAAATCGAACCTCTATCGATCAATGTGTGGCATTTAGTTTCTCCTCTGGTGTCCTTTCCGTCCTACAACAGAACTTATCCTCGTGATGGTTCTGATTCGGTTGAGCTTGAGCTGCAGAAATCAAATTTAAATGAGAGGCCGATATTACAGGATGACAGGTATAATCCAAGCAGTGCCTTTGATGTCTCTCTTCTCCAGTATATGAGTGGCGACCAGTCTTTAGACGGCAGTCATCCTGATACTTCTCCCAAGGGTGCATATACTTATGTGGCTATTTCAGACGTGGATGTTGTAGCTCAGAGACGCTCCGAAGACACACATTTTGTGTGCCCAATGTCTGGAAAGAGCAACCGTCGAAGGGCTGATTTTGTTGTTCATTATCAAACTCATACAGGTGAGAAGCCCTGCTTGCGATATGTGTGAGGAAGAATGCACTCTGCAAGGAAATCTGAACACACATCGCCGGACTCATACCGGAGAGAAGCCTTATGCTTGCGATATATGAAAGAAAGTATGCACTACGCAAGGGTATCTGAACACACATCGCCGGATTCATACAGGAGAGGAGCCCTATTTTTGCGTTATGTGTAAGAATAAATGTGCTACGAAAACTTATAAATGTCCAATATGCGGAAAGGCCTTCACTGACGGCGGTATTCGAAACGATCGTTTCAGGAATGTTCATAATGAAAAGTTAACTTTATTCAACGATCTCTTAAAACAATTTTTAATTTTAAAATGGAGTCATCACGAGCTGTTCTAAATTAAATAAATTAACGGGAACGCAATTCTAGTTTTAATATTATCATCTTTTAGATACTTCAAAATATAGTTTTTATTAAGATTATTATTTGATAAGATAAATATTCTTTTTTATTGATCATATAATGGAGGAAAATTGGAATTTTCCATCTCCAGTGTATTTTTATGTGAGCATTTATTGGTGTTTAGTGTATTTTAATATCAATGACATATCTTGACTTTGTTTGAATATTCGAATCTTCCGACATTCTCAGTCGTCATATTTTCTGTTTGTAAATATAAGCGAGTAAAATTGTTCAGAGGACTACATCATACGAAAATTTTTTATTTCTAACAAATTATATTCATTTTATTATTTAAGCAGAAATTGAACATTTTTGAAATGTTTAAAATGTATATTAAATGTTTTATTTTAGATAATATGAATCGCAATTTTGGCTGGCTTTTTATAAATTTTATTTAAAAGTGCATCGAAATGATATTTTCATCTAATAAATATTTTCCACAAATGACTATTGTTTCATTTCTGAAATATCTTTTAATTTACTGTACGACTGAAAGTGGTCAACTCGATTTAAAAACTGTTGTTGATGTTTGACGCCAAATTTTGTACGATTGTCTTTTTACATCCAACTGAAAACTAAATTTTTCGTACATAAAATATCTAACATGTAAATGTTTTAATAAAGTGGCATATGTTCAGTTTGCTATAGTGGTAAATGGATTTTGAAGCACGTGGCTAATATTTTCTAAAACGTCTGAAAATTCTTTTCTACTAAAAATTGATAAAAGCAAGCTAAACTAATAGCATTGCAATAAAATCTTCATTTATGCCGATTTGAAAATTCTTCAGCTTTTGTAAGCCCATATGCCTGTTGATGCCGAATTGAACGAAACATAATTAACACGTTCAGTGTGGCTGTTGGCCCGGTTCTCCGCGCAGTACAACGCACCTGTTTGACGTTCATGGAAGATTTCAAACTTTTTTTGACTACTTAATATCGGACAAACCGAATTTAAATTATTTGACACATTCTGTATATTACACACACAGCTTATAATACATTAGTTATTAAAATTCTCGGAGAATATCAAAATTAATTGCATTTATTGATTATATCTTAAAGCAATAAATGAATTTTCTTTTTTCTGTCTATAATTCTTCGGATGACCTTCAAGCATCGGCTCCGAGAGAACGCTCGTGTGGATGTATTTTGAGGATGTTTAAAAACCAGGCAATTTGCTCACGAAATAATTTAGAATTTATTGTTTGAGCAAACATTCCTTATAATTACTTACATTTTATTCATTATCCAGGATAGTTCTTACATTAAAGGAAGTAGGAAAACACAAAGCATTTGGATTTTCATACAAATGCGTGTATATAAAAGCAATACCACTATTTTAATACAAATATTTTAAATATAAGTTTTATAATAAATAACGATAGCAAGTAATCAATATGTTGCACTTTACTTTAATTTATAGCTTGGATTTTTATGCCCAGGCTGGTGAACGAAAATTAAGTTTGATGTTGATATCATTTGAACGGAAAGGGAGAAATTATAATCCATTTCTTTTATTTTCAAGTTTGAGCACCATCTTGGAAGCTCAATGGATGTAATTCTGTGATATCAATTTAGAACCTCGTAAGAGGATAATATTCCATCAGAATTATACATTTCAAACATTAGATAGCTGTGGGAACGATGTTAAATTTAGAGAAAAAAATTATACGGCAATTCAATTGACATCAAATAAGCGATGATTTTTTTACTGCATCGTTATTAGATGAATATAGAAAATATATTGCAAATTATTCAATCTATTGAAAATAATGAACTGAAGTTTTGCATGGTTACATTCTCCGTTGATTTATATCGAAGTTTAGTTGTGTCGCTATTCAAAAACTGTTAGGCAATAATTTTGATGAATTATATTATATGTTAAATATTATTTTTAGTAAAAAGTATTCGCAGACTACTTTTTACATTAATATAATAGGTAGGTTTGGGTTTCATATCAATAATGCTATTTTTCTGATCATATGAATAAAGTTCAGAATTTTATTTGAAAAGTAGCGATTGAAATCGTTGGTTTCCTCATAAATCCTTACCGAATAGTACTAGAATGAAGAAATTTGATTTCCGATGACATCTTATGACAAAATTAAATTTTCGATATGGTAACAAAAAGTGGCCGCTGCCATTTAAAATTTCGAAGAAAGAAAGAAGGTTAGTAAATGCATTTTAATGCGTAGACTATCCCTCATGTAAATTTAAGATATAAAATCCGTTTAGATAAAAAAAATACCATTTAAATTCCATTAAAGTGGTATCTTTTGTTTGATTGCAAGATAGATGGTGCCAAAATAATGCTGCATGATTCGTTTTCTTTTTTCTCCGAGTCTACATATTTATCCCTTCGGTTGGGTACAATCTCGATCACTAGGAAAAGTTTTTTTGCGAATAATTACTGAACATTATTACTGAATTGTATTTTTATTATTCACTCAGCACATGGCCTTATTTTATTACTTCGAGAATAAAAATTATATTAATTTCCGGTGTTTTTACCAAAAAAGTAGTTGACGAATTCTTACAAATCGATAGGTTTTTTTATTTTTACCTTTCGAAATCAGAAAATTTCAACATGATATACCATCTCGAATTTTGCCATGGGGGAACGAACTTTAGACAAAGGGTAAATTATTTAAGTTTTTTTCATTCTGACTTTTATTTCAGGTTCATTTTTATTTAACTTACATCCTGAACTTAAGAAACTTCTTTAACTAATGAACTTATTTAAAATTACAAATTAAATCGAAAGTTTTTTTAATTATGATGAATAATTACCTAATATCTAAAATTACCTAATGAAAGGTCCATATGATCCTTTTATTAGGACTATTTCGGGACGGACTTCGTAATTTTAAACCCGGGTCAGATGACGAGGACGACACTTGGAACGGTATCTCCTCTACCCTATCCAAACACCCTCTTCACACTAGAATCGCAGTACGGTGTTCGAGACTAAGCTTTGAATTCAATCTTTGCAATCACATTTCTATTGATTCAGAATGCCCGTCTTTCGAAGCACAAAGATGGCGCTTGGGAGAATTAAATTTTCAGACACCCTCTGTAATGGGTCAACGGATATGTACGCATAAACTTCACACATCAATTCTTCAAGTGTTGCAGGAGTGTTCCGGAAGACAATATCTTTCAATATTACCCACAATAAGTAGTTGCCAGGGGTAAGTTCGGCAGAGTATGGAGGTTATTCCATGTCTGTTCCAGTAAATATTGAATGATTCAAAGCAATGT
This sequence comes from Araneus ventricosus, assembly GCA_013235015.1. NCBI lineage: Eukaryota > Metazoa > Arthropoda > Arachnida > Araneae > Araneidae > Araneus > Araneus ventricosus. Next base: position 71,145 of record BGPR01006275.1, on the reverse strand, counting down.
ATCTATTCTCGAAATATTCCTCAAGAAGGACAAAAATCATTTCTCTGCAGTGTGCTCGGCTCCTATATTGCATTCACCGCAAAGTGTCTGGTCGATCTTCTAACGCTTTTAGTATAATAACAAATTGTTCCAAACCCGCAACTCTCCTTTCGGGTTTCAAAAGCGGAAATGTCCAAAGAATGATCATTCTATACTTCAGAGCACAATTTTAATGAATTCGCCTACAGCTCAATGACAGACTTTGACTACAAAATATGACGAGTTTCAAAGCAAGCATACTTTTGATTTTATTCTTCTATCGATCTCATTTTCTGAGTTATTTAATTTTAAAATGAGGGTGTCTTTTGTGGGACTCCGTATATGAGTGAATATTTGAGATAGTGTAGTGAAGGAATCTGTATGCGATTAACCCTTCAGCTCATATCTTGTTACAGGCTTTGGCAATGTCAGTACAGACTGGTTATGAAGTTACAGACAGCATTGTTAGTGATGGTAGATGGTCCTTCACTACATTTTCTTCCTTAAAATTCCATCTTCTTTAATTTTACGTAAACACAAAAGTTCACGCTTGCAAACGAAGAAAAAGATTTATAAATAAAATATACTTAAATAAAAAAGTGGTGCAATTGATAAGACTTTATTTTTATATTGAAATTAACATACGGAAGAAAGAAATTAAGTTTCGAATTTATTTTTAGTAATAATTTAATCCAACAATTCGTTAAATTCATTCATTTTACTGAGATACGATATTTATACAGCTCTACCTTGGGAATCCCAATTTTTACATAAGAATCTATTACAAACTATAGTAAGAAAATCCGGTTTTTTGCAAGACTGCAAAATACCATTGCAGGAAATAAGAATTTTTATAGTTATATATAAACTTAACTCCTGTAAACGGACTGTTCAGTTTCTTTGATATGAATAATAATTATTTTTTAATTTATGATTATATAATTTTTCACCTGACAGATAGTAAACCAGGAAATAATCTAAAAGTTTCCAAACTAATAAATTTATGCCGTTAAGAAAATATTTTCTTTGTTTAGTTTAGTTTAGTTTAGCTATACTAGAGTGTCGTTTTGAAGCAACACGAGGGCTATTTTGCGACGGACTTCGTAATTTTTTACCACGATCAGATGACGAGAACGACACCTGATCTCTCCCCCTTCTCCAAACTTCCACACCATACCAACGGGAGGACGTTTGGCCACTTAGCATGCAACAGGCTCCATACATGAAGGATCTTCCGTGCAATCGGGTTTGGTGCCTGGTGCCCTCCGGCCCAATAGCCGAGACCTTACCACTAGACCACCGCGGCCTCTATCTTTTGTTGGATTTCACTAAGCGATGATAGTAACGGCCATTTTTCTGGAATTAAAATCGCTTAGTTCGTAATTAATTCGAAGTTTCCTTTTGTTAAAAATTTTAGTTTTAAATTGTTTTTTTAATGTATTTTTGACAACTTTGGAGAACTTATTATATAATTGAATTACACAGGTCTGCAATGAAGAAATCGTACAAAAAATAATTGGTGTTTTTTTATAGTTTTTGGGATTCTAATTATTGGAAGAATAATTAAAAAATTCCCAACCAAATACCCAGTTTTATCACAAATCACAGGTCTAATATTGATTTTGTTCATTTAAGATCAACTTAATATTATTTTTAAAAAATTTTTAAGCATATCTAGATAATGCAGATATTAATTTACTGTATATAAATTCTGCCCAAGAAAGAATAAACTATTATTTAATATTTTCTTCTGAACTAGAAAAATCTCTGTAAAACACAACAGTAAATCTGGAAGAAGCCAGTTATAACCGGATCACTATATTGTTGATACGTACCCTAATATCCCTTACCCACTCCATCATTCTACTTCCTGCCATTTTTCCTACTCCTCCATCAATGTCTTTCTTAGTTCAGTTCAGCATACTTGTATATAATTCTGAGCTTTGAATGGGACGAAGTTTGCTCCGTCTGTATAAAAGAACTAAGACGATGATTTCAATGTAAAAAAAACTTTTTGGTTGGGTATTCCAGTGATTCGGTGAGAGTCTACAAATCATACTGATTGTTTTTAGCTTTGTACATGCAACGTGAAAGGTTTAAATCTAAGGAACGAAAACATGTTTTATCCTAACATCCACTCAGCTAGAAATGCTGTTCCTCATGGACCATAAAAACATCACATAAAATAAATAGTATTTATATGTTTCGTATAAAATTTGACAATTTAAGACAATTTACTAAAGCATTACCGAAAGGAAGAGAATGTTTCAAATACCTTTGTCTACAGTTCCCGGGTTTTTCAAAACAAAATTAAAGGAAGTGCTATTTGTAGAACCTAAAATCAGAAAACGAATGAAGAAAAAAATTCAGTTCAAAATTAAAATAAACGAGAAAAAATTAGTAGTAACTATATTTTTTGGAAATTAAAGAGAGCTAGACTAGAAATCTATTGTAGAAGAAATGTTAGTAGAATTCAAGAAATTCGGGCAAAATATGAGTTCAGAATTTCATTTTCTAACTGCGGATCTGGACTATTTCTTAAGAAATTTAAATACAGTTCGGAAACATTTCACCAAGATATAAGGGAAATGGAAAGACAATATTAAAAGGAATGTGGAATATCAAAGTGAGATAGGCGACTATTGCTGTACTTTGAAAAGACAATCCGACGCGAATTCACTAGAAAAAAAGTGGAAAAAGTGGAGGAAAAGAGAAAACGCTATTATATACGCATTTTTTCATAAAAATCAATGTCTACCAAAATGTTAAACGTCTATCATAATTCGAAGTTTAAAATTACTTTGCTAAATGAACCATAAATATCGAAATATGCATAAGAAAATCAATTGAAATTATATTCCAGCAAAACAAGGTGATCGCCGAAGTCGGCTAGTTATGGTAATAAAATAAACAACCGAAAAACATCGAAAATAGCATTCTTGAAATTGTTAAGCTTTTAACTCTTATGTATTTATCATGAAGTTGGAATCACTTTTTATGTAATTCAAATTTAACCTTATTGTCATTTTCTTTTTTTACTTTTAGTGATTTATTAAGAGTCTTAAATTACTTTTTATGTGCTATAAACTAATTAAAATATTATATAACTTATCAGTCCATTTTTGTTAATGCGTTAATTGGAATAATTTGTTCATGCTGTTTAGCAGCTGAATTTCATCATGAACGCATTTAACGGAAGAGTTTTAAAATTTATATCGCAGAATACATTGTATTAGTGAAGTTATTCTTAAAAAGTCAGTCTAGTGAGATTCGCTTTCATGAAGGAAAGCTTTTCCATTGGATAATTTAGTGAGAAATAACTGATCTTGTAAATGTATCAGTATTTGGCTCCCTTTTTAACTTATTTTTTAGCACTTTTTCCTTATTTTAACATTTTCATCTGTTAACTCTGAGCAACACCCTAATTAGAGGATGATACTTCAGTGAAACCTATGTATGTATAACAATAATGTCTGTAAGGATAAACCTGCCAATAACGATATTTTCTTTTGACCCGGCGGAATTCCTCTCTACTCAATGCGTTTTTTAACCTGCCTACAACGATTATCCTCTTCTAGATGAACATGTTTATAACGATGACTTTACATTTTAAGTAAGCTGGTACAGTGCAATCCTGATTTTTTACCTTGGAAAATGATACCGTTTTGTTAAGAACGTGAGATACAGATGGAATCGAGGGGAGGCAGCTATAAATAGGCGACTCTTGTAGCAGGGGTCACTGAGGGGTTTGTTATTGAAATCTACACAGGTGTTTGTTGCCATTTGCTTCAGTACAACTTAAACATTTGGAATTTCTGCAAGGATATTTTTTTCATGAGTTCTAGGAGGTCAAATGATTCATTTATATTAATAGGAAACTATTTAACTTTTCTGTATGCACACCGGCATATATGCTCTCAGATTAAAAATAAAATTATGATAAAACTTATCACTCGAATTTAACAGACATATTGAAAATTTCAAAGATATACATCGTCCCTTCCTGCTTTAAAAATAGAAGTTATCTCCTCTGAAGCCTTGTGCTCGGGATAATCTCAAACACTTCTTATCTTATCTTATATGTGAATTAAATTAACTTACCCTTTCTAACCTTCTCCTTGCTATATAACTAAAAAAATTTTAAAATAGAGTAGTGTTCTTAATAATATTATATTTATATAATGATTTCACATTTTCCTATTTTTTTTAAAACGCTTCTTAACATTTTTATTATAACTTATTATTTCTATTTAAATTATATTATCAAACACCTGTCACTGTAACTTGAAGAAGACCGGATTCAAACGGCTCGAACGCGTTCAGGGAGTTTTCTCGCTTACCCACTATTTATAGACGCGTTTCAATTTTTAGAGAAAATGGAATAGAATATCAGCATTCGATTGGAAGGTAGCCACTTCCTGGTGATTTATTTACTTTATCATTTACCTTATAATGAAGAATAATAAAATTTCCGAAGAATGGAAAATTCTACATGATGGCGCATCATTCCTCCAGATGCTATAAGGACATACTTATGCAAGAGGTATCCCAGGCATATCTAAGCTGTTACCTACCCTTAATAGCTGGCCTCTTCAGCATTCATATGAACCGACAATAAATACATTGCATGTTAAATAATATATGTTTCCATTAAAAACTTTTATAAAATATTAGAAAGTAAAAATTTTGAATGAACTCTCGACAACTTCCATGAATGATTTTAAAAAATAATTTGCTTTTTATTTTGATTTATTTAATCTTACAATATAATAATAATATTATCTGGAAATACATTTGAGGACGATTACCTGTAGAATGTGTTCAAAACTCGATTGGTGATTTAAAAAGACGATAAAATATATGCATTCATGTACTGTTGTACTGTAAAAGCAATTTTTTATATTTGAATTTTGAAATATTACTTTCCTTTGAAATTATCGCTGAGCATTCTTGTTATTTATTGAATGTAATAACAAGAAAGAATCCTATTAGTAACTGAAGAAACCTTAAATTGAGATAATTTTGAAAGCAACATATTTATAAACACAAAACTTTCTTTGTAATTTTTATACCAAATGAATATTAATAACATTTACTGGACCAATCAGTGACTTTTCTTCAACTCAGAAACAAACTGAAATGCAAAATAAATATGTCAAATGTTGAAATACAGCTCCTACGCTCAAAACCGTTAACTCTCTGATTGCATATCCCGCCATTTCCGGGTTCGAAAGTACGTCTGTTTCCTGCTGCATCCGGCGATTTTCGAAAACTGATGAGTTTACTTAGGTCTTTTAAAACCTTGAATCATATAATACTAATTAAGCCCTGCATGTAGATCACAACTGATTTGTTTCAAAATTTTGAATATGTTATATAACCTTGCATTAAAATAGCAATTCAAAAAATAATGCAGTTAGAGTGTTATTGTCTCTTCGAAACACGAATGTTCTTCATGAAGATTAGTGTTGTGATGAACTCAGATTTTTCGCGTTATTATTTAAATATAATCCTTTTTCTAATATTTGAAAAGATTGAAAATTTTTTTATTGTCCTATATCAATAATTTTGCAAAAAATCTTTCCTTGCAGATGAAAAAAAAATTACCTTCCAGTCGCAATAATCTTACAGGTTTAAATCAAGTCCTTAGCGAAGTCTGAGAGAAGCCTTTATCCGGAGATTTTGGACTTGAGAGATTTACGTTCCGTTAAAACCCGAATTAATGGTGTGATGTTTTTTGAAACTATGTTTCGAATATTGATACTTGTCGCTCCAAATAAAACTCGAGATTGACAATTTATGAAAGAGTCTCGTACGCTTTCAAACGGTCATTTTTAGGAATACTAGGCTGTTTCAAAATGTTCCATGTAGTGTTGATTTCTACCAAATGCATAGTATGTTTCAAAATCACGTAGAAGCGAGAAGCATAAATTGAAGTGGCACTGACAACGCATAAATTGTCAGATGATTCCCAACTTAAAATAAAACTTAAATGACTTTAGAAGCATTCATAACTTTTGATATCTCTATCCAGGATTAATGGAGTGCCTGAAAGCAGAAATGTAATCATTGTGCGATGCATATGCTTTTCGATAATGTTGAGACATTTCAATTTCAAATATCTGAGATGAATATTAAATAAACTAAAACTATCTTTCGTGCAATTTCTTTTCTTAAATTGTTAACTGCCATGTTCGGAGACTGTGTTTTGCTAACTGAAACCATAATACACGAATTATTAGATCATTCATCAATTGAACAGAGAGTAACTATTATAGAATGAACGCCGTTTTGAGGCTATTTGATTACGGAGAATTTGCTTAGGAAATAATTTAGTGAGGTATTGCTTCATCAAACATTCCTTATAATAATTTACATTTTATTCATTTTCCGGCAATAGTTCATACATTAAAGGAAATAAAAAAAAACCCAAGCATTTCAATGTGTTTATATGCTTATGTGCTTATATGCTTATAAGTCTTACCACTATTTTAATTCAAACATTATGCATATACATTTTCTTTAACTTGACGATTTTGGTTTTCGTTTAGTAAATGGCGTAATTTTCTTCAAAGCTTGGAATTTTATGTCCAAACTGGTAAACAAAAATTAGAATTTATGTTATCATTTGAAACGGTTCTAGTTCGAAAAAACGTTCCATTTCTTTCTGATTTTGAAATTCCGCACCATCTGTTAGCTCAACGGATGTAATTCTATAATATCAATTTAGAAACGGGTAGGAGGATAAAATTTCATCAGAATTATATATTTCAAACATTAGATAGCTGAGGAAACGATGTTAAAATTATAGAAAAAATTTCATGACAACTCAATTGGCATCGCAAAAGATATGCTTTTTAAAAAATATTAGTCGTTGTAAAAATAATATTTGTGTTATAATCTTTAAGGAACTTATCAATGGACACGCCGAATCCATTTAATTATTATTTAATTAACTTAATCAAATTCGCAATTAATTAATTAAATTTAATTAATAATTAAATATTTAAATTAATTACTTTGATTTTAATTACT
>BGPR01006275.1:0-64082 GCA_013235015.1 Araneus ventricosus | reverse complement strand
TAATTAATAATTAAATATTTAAATTAATTACTTTGATTTTAATTACTTAATTAGATTTAATTAAAGAAATAGAAACTGAGTATCAGTATTATCGTTTGCCATTTAAGTAACTTCTATTTAAAATTTCAAATACGGTCCCTAAGTACATTTACCCCCCTTCAAAGTATGTTCGTACGAACTTTTGCAGATCTAGGTCCAGGAGTTTGCCCTCTGTAATGCACATAGTCCGTTTTTTAGATAGAGATATTAATAACTAGCAGTGTTTTTTAAAATACATTTTGTAGACATCTTGATACGCTGAATTGTTTCCGTACTAAATTAAAACACAATTAATTATGTTTATATTTAAAATTGTTATATACGTGGGAAGACTGGAAATTTTTTTCCGTTATCTGCAAAATTAAAAAATTTGGAGCCTCATTGTCTTTCTCCTATTCTTTTCATTTGACCAGGAGAAGTTATCGAAACTTGAAAGTTAAAATATGCCGAGCTAAATCTTCGAAGATTGGATTATAATTATTGTCCGATACATTTTAGTAAGCCTCCAAGTAAATATGAACCGGAGTTTCTCTCATGAGTTCTAGAATCCATAATAGACAAATCGCGTTGAAGTTCAACATACTGGAGCTCCGAATCCTTGAATGGATGTCAGAAAAATTACCGTTTGCGATTATGATTGTCGTTGTATAATTGCATGGATCAAAGCCATTCGAATGATAGCAGAGACTAGAATACAAAACAAATTTAATCTGAATGTCAAATTTTCTTTAAATAATGTTTTAATCAGCAAAAGTTTTCTAATGGCATATTTCCGAAATATATCCAGATTTGGTAAGCTGTGTATAACATTGTTTCTTTTGGCAATCACTCATGACGCTTGAAAACTGTCGTATTCTTTAATAACAATTTTTGTAATATTACATTTGATAGAATATTTGGAAAACGGTTTCACTCATTTCTAATGAACTATTAGTTTATTTTATGGACTAATATAGATTATTTATATGATTTTTCGATTTATATACAGTGGAAATTCGATAATGAACAACAAGAACAAAGTAAAAATCCGATTTATTAAAGGATTCAAATTAAGGAAAACTATATCTAAAAAAAGTATGGCGGTTTCGACGTCAAATAAAAACCGCGAGTAAGAATTCAGTGTTGCATATCATCCTTTCTTTTCAAAAGCAATTCTTTCGACTATGAACAAATTATAAACTCACGTCACTTTCTCTATCTGCTCATAGATGGTGCCACAATATCTTTTACCACCTTACATTCAGCGACATCAGCGACGAGATTAGGCACAGTGAGGGATGGCGATGGCGCTGTGGTTTAACGGAGTGCTTGTACTCAGGATTCTTAACCTGCGAACCTTGCTACTGAAGGGGAGAAAATAACATTACAAATTCAGTTTCATAGAAAAATTTGTAGTGCCTTATTAGTGTTATAAAATCATAATGCTTGAATCACAATGCAAGAAATATTTGAATGCATATCTCCATTGTTGAAAGCTAAGATAAATATCCTAATAGATTTGGCTTTCATTTTTTATTTCATCAATGTTTCTGTGAAACTTGTAATCGAAGTCCTTTAAAATACTAAGTTCATTACAAAAATTTTGCAGTAAAAAGAATGATTACAGTTGCTAAGTTTTACTTGTTTTTGTTAACATGGTTTTAAATTGTTAACATATTGCTTTACGTAAAATGTGACGCGCAATTTTAATGCTGAAATCAGTTGCATAATTTGCATGAGAAATAAGAAAGTGAAGTTGGAGCAGGTAAGGTGGACTTAGATGTCAGATGTAGTGGGCAGTTACTTGACTGCATTCGGGACGTTAATATAGACAATGGGCAGAGCATGTGCAGGGCAATTAAAAAATTTCGGGTTAAATGTCTATCAGAATTCGAAGTTTAAAATTACTTTGTCAAGGGAATCGTGAATTTCAAATTATTTTTAAGAGAATGAATTGAAATTACATTCCTGGCAAACAAAGTGGTCGCCGAAAGCGTCTAGTTAGTTTAATAAAATATTTTAAAAAATGAGAATCCGCGAAAACGGCATTCTTGAAAGTTTTAAGCTTTTAACTCTTTGCTTTTTATCACAAAGTTTCACTAATTTTTTATGTTACTCAAATATAAGTATTTTGTATTTTTTTTAACTCTTAGTAATTTATTTCTACTCTAAAATAACATTTATTTACTATAATGAAATGAAAAAAATATATAACTAATAAAACTGTTTTGTTAATGCGTGAGTTCAGATTCTTTTTCATGCTGCTTCTTGTAATATTGACGAGGACTGAATTTTATCGTGAAGCATTTAATAGAATTTTAAATTTTATTTCACTGAAGGTTTTTCCAATTCATGTAGTTATTCTTCAAATGTCAGTCTAGTGAGATGGGCGTTTATGAAGGAAGGCCTTTCCAATGTATAATTTTGTGAAGAATAAGTGCTGCAGTCAATGAATCAAAATTCGCCTTTCTCTGCATTTTTTAACCCTCTGAAACCCACAGTGATTTGAAATCAAGTTTCTGTAAAACCCAGACCGGCCGAGGTCAGAGATGAAAGAAGGTAAGCATTTTCCTCCCCCATCTGATTATCAAGTGGTCATTTGCATCGTGGGGGATTCTTTTATCGTCATGTTTCTAACAACCAAATCCTTGTTGACTATATAGGGGTCGTTTACAATTTCTGATAACTAACAGGCATTATAGCAAGAATTTTTAACAGTAAAAAAGCAGAGAGCATAAAGTAAATTGAGCATCTGCCCTCTAACACTTACTGGGGAAACAACCCTAGTTGAAAAGATAAGATTCCTCCCCACTGATTACCGACCCTTTTCAAAAAGGGGAAGGAAATAAGCAAACGACATTTAGGCCCCAGGGCCGTTGTCTGGCAGTTTGCATGACGGGCCGTTTTAGCCGTTTTGGCAGTCAGAGGGTTAAGAACGTTTGCCTTATTTTACCATTCTGATCTGGTAAACCTGAGCGACATTCAAATTGTAGGATCATATTCTAGTGAAACCTGTAAATAAGGGATATACTTGCCTATAACGATATTTCCTTTCCTCCCGGCGGAATTCCTATTTTCGTAGCGGAATCCTATTATTCCTATTACTCGATGTGTTTTCAACCTCACTACAACAAGAATCGCTTACTAGATGAACATCTTTATAACGATAATTATAACTCTTTAGAAAGCTAGTACAGTGGAATCCTGAGTTTTTCCCATTTTAATAGTTACGTAACAGGGGAATCGTGGAGAGGAGGCCAGAAACCGCAGACTGTTATAGTAGGGGGAAAATTGAAGGGGGTTGCAATTGAAATGTACGCAGGTGTTTTTTGCTTCTGACTCCTGGTGGAAACTAACCTGTTCATTCGCATTACGCTCTTTGGACTTCCTTGAAATTCGTTCTTATTCTGTCAACACCTCGAATCTAGAATGGTTTGGCGAAAAATATGGCATGAGAAGAAAAGCTACAAGTAGTTTGAGAAACTTATCAAATACAAAAGCAGTGAAACTGTTAATAGAATTTTATATCAGCGATTATTTGAAAGTTGAATCAATAAGGGCAATAAAATATGTTAGTACATAAATAAATGCACCAAAACGGAAACACTGGATGCGCAAATCCTCACACTGTATACAATGATAACCTGTCTACATTCTAGGCCCCTTCAATATCATTTTAAACAGGTTTTATTCTATTGAAAAAAAGAAGATAGCAGACTTTATTAGCAGAAGATATTTTTTATAATATCTCCTCGATGTTGCTATCATATTCTGAATGCCTCACAACATCGCAAAGATATCCCATGAATATTGTAGAGCATTTTGTGTTAATAGTGGAGATATCCTTCGATTACACTCCGCAATGCAAGTATTTTTAAAATTTAATTTCATGGAGTCAATTTTCAACAACAGGAGTACACACACACATTGAGTCTAGGATAAATATTTAATAAGGTTGTGTATAAAAATAAAATATTTGCAATTACCTTAACCCAGTTGAATTTATAGATTAATCATAAAAGAATATCTCACGGCTAAATCCTCGCAGGACAAAGTTTCTGCCGGAATCCAACATGAAAATTTAAAGTTAAGAAAGAGTCTGCAACTTCCATAGCACACTATCATAGTGCGTCAGTTGACCGCCAAAATCCATCTGCACATCTGTAACGAATCTTTAAAACATCCGGGAATACATTTAGCAAACCTTGCCACCTACGGGTGGTCTCGCTGAAAGACAATGTTAATACATCCGTTCAAATGGATAAAGCTTTAAAATTGAGGACCAACTATTATTTCATGTATTTCGATTTCTCCATTCCCAATCTGTACCAGATTGTTTGAAATTTGCTTTAGAATATTTAAACACTCACACATTCTGTTTCTCCAGGGACTACCTCAATTCAGGGACTATTAATTCAATAATTAAAACTCAAAAAAGTTAGTAGAATTGTTTCCGTAATTTCTAATGGAATTATCTATAAATTCGCGTTTCTGAGGTCTAATATCGAATGCACAAATGAGTCCGATTATTGGCTTATCCAGAAGTTCATTGCTCCAAAAAAGAGATGTAAGGAATTTTTGGCTACCTGTAAAAATAATAATATAAAAGAGAGCTTAAGATTATATTAAATCAATTTTATCAATTAAGTTAACATAAATAAAAATGCTTCAGCCGAGCGCCGTTAGAGCTACATAACTTTCGCCGGATTGAATCTCCCAAACGAGAACTTCCAGATTCGCTATTCTAATCGACAAACTGTTTATTTTTTAATGAAATTGTAAATGAATGTAAATGCTTTAAGTTTATATAAATGAAATTACTTTCTCTGGGTTATGTAGACTTGTTCTATTGTAAGCCTTACAATCATAACTCAATTTATTCTCATAGTGCACACTAGGATAAACAATAACAAGAGGTGCGAATTTCAACATGAAAATTGACTAAATGGAATTTCATATGCCTACGAAATGTGTGAAATATTAATCTTTTCCTACTTTGCCTGAAAATGCCGAGGCTTTCTATACAATGCCGGAGGTCAAAATTTACCGGTAACATATACCGTAAACCAATCGTTACTCCGTGAAGTATACAATAAGATAAGTCCCATTGTTTTACGACTAAAATTGATCCATTAATAGGTGATTATGGGAAATGGGGGTCGTATTGAAATCTCTTTCAGTGAGCAATTATCAGCTTTCGGAAAACTAAAATGTTTAGACCGAATTAAAAGGCAAATGAAATGTTTTATTTCTAAAACAGTCAACAGAAAAGCTTAAAATCGATAACAGAGGAGCTTCCCCCGTCCTGACTAGGATTGCGGAGTCGCTGAATGACCGGCGTCACGACAGCAGTCGAGATCTAATTTCGGGGTTCTAGAAGCCATCACCGGTCTGGCCCAACACCTTCCTAAGGAGGTTCGCTCCGTCATCAGAGTGGAAATAACTTAATCCCACACCATTATTGTACTTCTAGGGAAAGCGAGACCCACTTACTTATCCGGCGGCTTCTCACCCTCGTGTTCGTGGTGCTCCCTCTCCGTCCGTGGGAGAAACTTAAAATAGATATTCAACTTGCACTCAAAAATAGCTGAAAAATAACACTGCTTACGCGGTTAGCAACATAATGAAACGAGCTGTCTCATTTCATTACAACATGACATATAAATTAAAATATGATTATAATCAACAGTTTGATAAACTTGAAATAAAATCAATTTGCCCTAAAATTTAATCGAAGCGAGTTAATTCGACCGAAATACAGAAACGCACCCTTGAAACAAATTCTTTTTTCACAATAGTTAGATGAAGATGTTCTTAGTGAGAAATTTTCCTGCATCTTAAAAGATCATTCTATCTGAAATTTTTGAGACAAACGGTGCATTTTTATGCAAAATGAGTTCAAGTTGGTATAACATCCTATCTAATACCATACTTACTGGATAAATTGTAAGTTTTTATTTCAGAATTTTTAACCCTCCTTTGGGCGCAACTCGAACATTTCCGTCTCCTCACTTACAGGAAGGGTAGAAGTCTGTCTTCCCGGTAGTCCGCGTTTTTTACCTGATGTTAGGACCCCCTCCTTATTCAATGGACTTTCCCGCTTCATGGAGTGCAGACATCGCACATGTGATTATTTCTAATATCCGTTTTTTTCTTTTATCGCGGATCTTTATATCACTCATATTTCATTACATTATCATTTAAAATTATTCTGAAAAACGGTTGCCACCCAAATTTGTTTCAGTCAAAGGAAAGAAACAATCCACCAGCATGTTTGGTTTCAGTGATGGAAAGACTTTGGTCCTAAGTGCCGAAAGTGAAGAAATACGTGGTTCTCGTGTCTTCGCTTCGTGATGACATTCTTGTAACGACATCCCAACTTTTTTCTTTTAATCCTCCCCAAGAAGTTTAGAATGTAAAAATAAAATTAATGGGTATTAACAATGTTAATTGTTAATTACGAGATTGTTTACCTATGCCTCAGCGATGCGAGTTTTGATGGTGGATTGAGCCCCGGTGTAAACAACAATTGAGAGATCCCTCCTATACAGAGCTTCTGTGGAGAGGCTCTCACACAGGAACAAAAAGTAGCATATTATTAAAAGAATAATTTTATCTTAATTAACAGATACTATAAAACAACATTCACACAAGTTCTTAACATTCTGACTGACATTCCCTCTTACGCATTACAGCAAAAGCCTTATATATAAAGTTGATAACATGGGCTTGGCAATCTATGACTGCGATATTTATCTCAAATGGAGATATTTTTGTAAAACCACCGTAAATTCCAATCGAAAAGAAATTAGTATCAGATCCGTCTTCAAAGATAATCAACTCGGTGTATATACAGAGAGATCCAAGATCAGTCAAGAGACCGTGTGCATCCACCAAGATACCAAATCAAGTTAAAATCACTGTTTAAAATTGCAGGTCAACCTAGTGGCGATTAATTTTTCTGTTTTATAGGCATTTCTGTGCAGTATAAAATCAAAATTTTCTCAGATGGCCTTCAGTCCTCAGAAAAAATAATCAGGAGCGCCAGGCCAAACTCATTATCCGTAAATACAGGTGAAAAAATTGCAGGTTGGCGGAGGTGTTGGTGAGCATCACGTGGGTGAAGGTTTATGTCCGTTTCCCAGGAAATGAGCTAGTTCATCACTTCGCCAAAATGGCAACTTTTCAGACCAATAAATAATTATTCCAGTCCCATATCTCTATATAAATGTGAACATAAAAGAAAAAATTTCAATGATTGTGAAACTAACTAGAAAAATTTCGATTCAGAATCGGACAGACGGTTCAAATCTTGCCTATCAGGCGTAGAACCAAACCTCATAGTTTTTTACACGTTTTTAGTTTATTTTCGATTAGGACACGGACCACAGCTTTATTACTTAAAGTCGTTTTAAAATTTTTGAACTCCTCTATGTTTCTGACGTGAGATAGGAGACGGAGATCACTACGTTTTAGACTGCGACTACTCTCAAATATCCTCGCTTAACAAGCTACATCAACAATCAAAATTTTTTGAAATTTCAAAGAGGAAGAAAATACTCATGTTTTGCAACCAATAACCCATATATCTGAATTTTTTAGCATCTGAGACCGCATGTCCCAACCTGATGCTAACAAACTGTAAAAATATTCGTTATTGGTTGCGAAAAATGAAGTATTTTCTTCCACTTTGAACTTTAAAAATTTGAGATAGCTGGTGTTGAATTTTTAAAACACGAAATGATGCTTTAAATTCTGTGATCAAATCTACAACATACTGGTTCATTAAGTAGCTAAATGGCGAACATTTCCTTTTTTAACTTATTAACGTTTGAAAAATTTCAACCGAGACTATATAGATTTTAGATTTTTTAAAACTTATCTTAATTATATTATGGACCTGTGTGATCTATAGTCAGGATTGTGGTGGTTGTGGGTATTTGAATACGGATACATAGCGGGTTTGGTGTTTGATATTGATATTTAATTTCATGACCATTTTAATGATTAACAATGCATATCAATTTTAATGCATGAGAACGGGATCGAATTCTCTCGGAGATTTAAAGTTCTTCGTCTACAATGCGTATTCGGATAATCTCTCATCGTGTTGTAAAATATCTTTTATATATAATTAAATTTATGTGTTTTGTTCATCTAAAATTTCTTATCGGATTATGACCCTGTTATGATTTAAATAGTATTTAATGAGGTTTATCTTAGATGCCTTTAACACTTTGTGTGCGGGATACAAATTAGATGCAAGCTCAGGTACAAAAACAAATTAAAACTGCGCTTACTTTAGAAAATTTATATATCATAAAAGAAAATGTGAACGGTATTATGCAAATATCTATTAATGTATCGAATTTCTCTAAACTAGTACGCATGTGAAATTCTAGAATTAAAATTTTGATGTTGGGTAATTTCTCTCTTCCAAAGTTTTAATACTGAGCGCGTGATTTTTATTTTAGCTACCGTTAGAAATGTTTTTGGGCTTTATTGAACTTTACCTCACACTTTTAATGATGCGTGGTCTTATGCGTTTTAGCTTTATTGCTTCAAACTGTTATATTTTCTTATCGATTTCTATCTTTTCCGAATGATGTATATATTTTTTCAAATTAATTTAGAGTTCTTTTAACAAGGGGTAAATATCTTGCGTCTCTGAATAGATTCTTTCGCATTCAATCGCACAACTTTTAAACTTTTATTGTGTTCTAATGTTCAGTGTCTGTAATATTTCATTTCACTCATTTCTTATTCCCCAGATAGATTCCTAACTGTAGTGATGACCTCTTCCGAAGCAACACGAGAGCTATTTTTGAGTAGAGCTCGTAATGTAGGATCGTGGTGAGATGATGAAGAAGAAACCTGAGTCAGCACGCTTCTCTCCAAACATCCGCACCACAATAGAGGACGTTTGACCCTCGACGTGTGTCAAACCCACGTACAACGATCGATCTTCGGCCGAATCAGGTTTTTAATTTTAGTCATTATGACTTTGGTTGGTGAATTAGCTGTTGCTGTGCTGTTTAACAATGTGAGGGTTAGGTTTCTTGAAGCGGAGCCTCGGGGTCCCTTGGAAAGGTTGGTTGCTTCCTTCCACATCCTTAAAATCAACCGGTAGGGGTCACCGTGACCTCAGGCGCGGGGATGGATAGTGGCGTTAATGTTTAACCCTTTGACTGTGTAATTAATCAATATTTAGACTCAACGTTTGCAAACGTGTTTAAATATTGTTGACCTAAGTGAGTTGTTATTCAATGCTAAGCTTTATTAGTATAATAAGATCCAAAGCTGTAAAAGCAATAATTAAACGCAATATCCTTTGAAAATCGTAGGATGCGGCAAAAAATAGATTTGCTAACGACCCGAAGGATACGTAATTTGCTGTGTGTGTGGCTCTTTCCATGATTTTGCTCATTAATTTAAATGTATATTTTATTAACATATTTCGTTTTGAATGTTAATGTGATCCATACATTTACATTGTATCTGTAAAGATAACTGCACTAATTTCACTCAGCGGATGGCGCTGGAAGTTTGGCTGCTTCTTAAAGATGGCCTTCGACGATATGTAGTCTAAGAATATAGGCAGTTCTCTTATTCTACCTGTCAGCCTTTGAAAATGTATTTCAAGGGAAAAAAGCGTAAAATCCAGCTCAGAAATATAAAGTGGACTTACTCCTGAAATCTTTATTCTGCCAAATTGCTTTGTTTAATATCTGCTGCAAAGCATATATAATATACTTTTATGAAGAACTCTTAATTGAAAATGGGCCGTCGTGGACTAGTGGTGAGGTATCGGCTTCGGCACCGGAGGGTTCTAGGCTCGAAACCCGATTCCATTGAAGATCCGACATTTGTGGGGCCTGTTTTACATTAAATCATACGTAGTGGCCAAATTTCATCCTGCTGGTGTGGTGCTGAAGTTTGGAGAGAGTGTAGCAGCTTAGGTGTCGTCCTCGTCATCTGACCGTGGTACAAAATTACAAGGTCCGTCCCAAAATAGCCCTCTTCTTGCTTCAAAACGGGACGTTAATATACCTAAGCTAAACTTTTAAAAAATACCAAATATATATTATTATAGGAAATATGTTAAAAATTGCTATCTCTTGCAGATGCAATTATTAAAACAATTTGACGCCCAATGCAATCTTCAGAAGAAACTATTAAACAACCACCATCGGTTTGATTTCTTTAAAAGGTTTCAATATTCCGGTAACTTTGAAAATATCGTCCATAGGACGCAATCAGAATCAAATATCATTCACTTTTCACGTATCATTCTTATTTTTGATTCATTACAGTTTAGCCTTATGCAGTCTGAAAAATGCAGATGCATAACTATCATGTGTTAGAATAAAAGTTATGCACAATCCTAAATAAGTCTCCATTTTCAAAAATCGGTAAAACTGGGACCTACGCTACTTAGGCTGAAAGATTTCTTATCTATTTAAAAAAATTTCAAAACGTTAAAATTCTGTTTAATATGTATTAAATCATTTTTATAATTTGTGGAACATAAATGATTTTTGTATTATAGAAGTCTGAAAAATTTTATTTTCTTCGAATGAAAAACAGATAATCGGTATAACAAAAGAATTATTCATTTTCAATGAGTTTTATTAAGTTTCAAAGAAATCAATTTCATAATAAGGATTTAAAATCAATAAGCAGCAAAATATTCTTACATGAAAACAAACTTCATTATAAATTTTCCTAATTTCGTCGATTACTCAATTGTTAAACTTGAATTATTTGCACATCAAATAAATTCTAAATAAAATACATATTTTGAAATCACAAAATGTAGACTTAAAATAACAAAAGTTTCCAACTGAAATTATTTGAATGCGGATAGTATATAGTAATAGCATTTTAAAGCTTCAAAATTTCTTTACAAGGTTTTCGTGCAAATCTTTAATTGTATTATGGATGTTCTTGTAATGTCTTTTGCGATTGCCACTCTTCAGAAAGGCCTTACCACATATGAAACATTTATAAGACTTATCTCTTGTGTGAAAGGGAAATGTGTGATGAAACCAATTCTACGGGGAAATCCTTTGTCACAATTATCGCAAGCAAAGAGCTTCTCTTCGATATGAAACACCATATGACTGGTCAAATAACACTTCGTAACAAATCTTTTTCCACGCTTATCACAAATATAAGGCTTCTCCCCTGTGTGATTTCGATAGTGAACAACAAACTTAAATTTCCAGTGGAAACGCTTACCACAAAAAGGGCAGAAG
Source organism: Araneus ventricosus (assembly GCA_013235015.1). Classification (NCBI taxonomy): domain Eukaryota; kingdom Metazoa; phylum Arthropoda; class Arachnida; order Araneae; family Araneidae; genus Araneus; species Araneus ventricosus. Next base: position 52,806 of record BGPR01006275.1, on the reverse strand, counting down.
AAGCGTCTACCTTGAGGGCGTCTCTGAGCTTCGGCACTCATGCCTGAAGGCTCTGCAACATGATGCACATCATTCACAGAAAGAAAATGTTAATAATTGTTGGTAAATTCATTGTCTCTTTTATCACAAGCTTGAGAACCTAATACAGATGAGTTTTCATTTAGTCGTTCTCCATAACTTTCTTCACAATTTTGCCTATGAGTGAAGAAAAAGTTTCTAGAATATCTCTTTGATACAGATATATTTTAAGAGCGCAAAAATCTTTCTTTATAAATATCTTTAAATCATTCTGTTATACATGTGTTATTAGTAAAACGTGTATCTTGGTCGCCTAAATCAGGCGTCGCTATGCATTTTTCATTGGATACAACGCTGAAGGATTTGAACCTGTCATTTCATTTTACTATCGTAAATCGGACGTAAATGTTTTAATATAATGAGACCTACTTAATTTTTTATACACGGTTATACGGCGCTAACAACGCTTACTAACGGCACTTTGCAATTGGTATACTGGTTCAGAAATGAAAGATGCAGAAGAGTTTTTTACCTTTTTAATTTTTATTTTGGCTTCAGAAGCGTACAGTTCCGCAGTGGTTAGACAACCAACAGGCAGATCCTCAAGAGATTTCCTAATTGTGGAACATTGAAATGGGGTTCAAATGATATGTTAAACGAAGCGTTTTCATTAGAATTGTTCATAAATGCGGAATTTGCATTTTCTTCGGTTAGCTGCGAATTTCTTTGTTCAGATTCTCGATAATTATAATGCTGACATTTCTTTTCGCCATCTACAGCGTCATGCCTCGTATATATGTAAGGATTATAAGCTTCGCCATTAAGCGATAATACTAATTTTTCAAATTCATTCAGCTCCGACGATAAGAAAACTTTATCACATTTTTCATTCCATATAATATTTTCATCTTTGCTTGTCTTGCGACACGGTTGACACTGAAGATTATCCATTCACAACAGCTTACATTACCTTAGACATGATAAAATATACAAGATTGATGACGAGCCTTCATATAAAAATTAGCTGTTAGTTTAAAAAAATCCAGTGGTCAGCAGATTGCATCTAAATTTGCTTTAATAATGTTGTCATTCATAGTAAATTTTTCATTTCCTTATTGTTTTCAATTAATATTTGAAGTTTGAATCTGTTAACTGAGTTATGTTATTATTGGAATACTTAAATCGAAAAAAAAAAACGATTTAGCTTAGAAACGTTATAATAAGTTACAATCTATTATATAAAACCCTAAGGCGGAAATAGACGTGGCGGAAAAAAGAGGTGAATTCCTTTTCTACCGATGGCAACTCCCGGTTTTTTTACAACCGTCAACAGTCGAAACTGATAATTCATTACGAAACGAAATACGACTTTCTGAAAGTAATATTTTTAAAACTATTCGTTAAATTCTTGCAAATGAGTTTGGAAGACCTTTATTACAACCTTCGGAGGAGAGAACAGCGTTCAAATGAAAGTTTTGATGAAACGCTTCAAAGGAGATCAGCTAGAAATGAAGCTGATAGGCTTAGGCGAGCCAGAATACGTTCTGATAAACTTAGTCAGCGAAGGGCAAATCGTGTTCATTCTCAAATTGAGGAGAATGTCCAGGAACATAGATATGGCAATATGTCTGAGGTGAGCGAATTTTGTGGTGCACTTTATTGGAAAAACGAACTTGAGTAAAAAATATACCAAATGCTGTCATGTTGTGAAAGTTCGTCTTCCAAATCTGACAGAAGCTCCTGATCTTCTCAAAGAATTACTCTGCAGCAATTCACAGAAAGCAAAAAACTATCGACAGCATATTCTAGAATATAATGCAATGCTGTATTAGCCTTTGCATCTATGGGGGCTGAAATAAAGACACCTCTTGGAACAGGACCATATTGCTTCCGTATACATGGTCAGATTTATCATATGGTTTCTCCTCTCTATTCAAATGAACGAAACAAACCTGTCTATGGACAATTCTACATATATGACTCCATGAAGCAAGTAATAGACGTATGGAGAATAATCAAGCCTGCCTTCACTCTGTAATGGAGAATTTGGAGGCTTTATTACGAAGCATAAATCCATTTGCTGAATCATATCTGTAGATGCATCAATTGATACAATTTAATCCAGCTGTAAATATTAAAATGTTTTTATTAGATTTAGACATGCGCAGATATAATGCACCTACTTCAAAGACAGAGGTTGCTGCAATATTTGTCGGAGATGACGGAAAGCCCCCAGCAAATCGAGATATTTGCATCTATCCAAGTGTCTTATGCAAGGATGTTCTGAATGTTACAGTGAATAATAATGGAAACTTTTCAAATCATGTTTTGTATATCCAGGAATGAAACTTTTTGTGGTGTGCAGAAGAACAATATATTGTATTTTCAATGTATATATTTATAATTTTATGTATGTGTTTGCATATATCGTGGAATAGAGTTGAATCATTTAAAAAAAATGCTTAAAAGAATTCTCAAATACATCAATGCCTGTTGAATTTGACTTCCTGATGCTTTCACTATATAAAAACGGTCCTTTTCAGGGCCAAAAAAATTTATTCCTTCTTGATTAAAATGAAAGCATTAAAAGGAAATCAGCTTAAGACTTTTATTTGTTCGTAATACTGTCTTTTTTATGTTCATAGTGATAAGATGCAAGACCACAATCTCTTTATTAATAATATTAAATGTAATTTCTTCTTAGAATAATTATATTTGTTTTAATTTTGCAACTCTTATTCATTTCTTTATTTATGCACTTTCATAAATTTCGTTGTAAGTTTTATTTGAAGAAAAACATCTTTTTGAGACTAAATAATTTTATTGTGTGCTGATATAAATTAGAAGCAAAATAAAACTGATTAATATGTGTATATATATATATATATATATATATATATATATATATTACAATATATTTGCTAGAACACGCAGTATCTTCATTGTAGCGAGCAAGGTTTGCGTAGCAAATCTGGGGGAGTTACAAGGCAATTCTCTTGGGGGGTTGGCGAGCTTCAGCGATCAGAGGGCAGAGCCCCTAGTTAAATAAATTAAAGTTATTCATCTTTCAGTTTTCTGATTCTTTGATCAATTTATGTCGATATCTTCACTTAAATAGCCCCATTAATTTATGTGTGTCTTTTGATGGGGTAATAATCCGAATCTTTAAAAATCAAATCAATAGTTCCGAATCAATGCAGGAATTCTAACATTAGATAGAAAATGAATTTTACTAAACTATTGTTTTTTTATCCCTTGAATTTCAGCGATTTGATTCTGTACGGTTACTAATATGAAAAGATTTTAATCTTTAGATATTGTTTAATATACCTCCAAATGTGTGTGACAGAAGAATTCTTCTGTGTATAACAAAAAGGATTATAACAAAATTATCATATGCTTCGTTGTGGAAACTGTCTCAAAAATTCTAAATAGAAATATTTTCTTCCTCAGACAAAGAAACAGACCATCTTAAATTTGAAAACCTTTATTTTCATAGTTCGAGCACAATTACGCATAATTATTTGAAAATAATTGAACTCAAGGTATAAGTTTTAAACGAAACTGAAAGGAATAGAAATTTGAAAGAAATGTATATTTTTATTAGATAATTCCACCCCTCCCGATTACACTCTCGGAGAAAACTCCCTTTCCTACCATACCAGCACCCGCCCTAAAAACCACCCGACTCGTATACAATCTACCCGGGCCGATTGAGACGGAGTCGTAGTAAAAGCGTTAATGGAGTGATCTGAAAGCAGAATCATATTCATTTTGAAACGCATATGATTTTGGATAATGTTCACACATTTCAGATTCAAATATTGAAGATGAAAATTTAAATGAGAATAAATAAATTAGTACGAAACTTGAGTGCAATTTCTTTTCTTAAACAGTTTTCTTCCATGTTGGGAAACGGTGTTTTTGCATTAACTGAAACTAGTATACACGCATTATTAATTTATTCATCAATTGAACATAGCGCAATTATTCTCGAGATAACGCCGTTCTGATGCTATTTGATAAATGGACAATTTGCTTAGGAAATAATTTAGAAAGGTATTGCTTGAACAAATATTATTTTTTAATAATTTACATTTTATTGATTTTCCAAAAATAATTTAGACATTAAAGGTAGTAGAAAAAATCCAAGTAATTTGATGTGCATATACGAGTTTATAAAACTTTTACCACTATTTTAATACAAAGACTTATATATAAATATTCTTTCACATTTCAGTTTGACAACATTTTTAAGAAATTCTTTAATTTCAAGCTTCGGTTTTTATGTCACAGCTGGTATTCAAAAATTAAGATTGATGTTTTTATCATTTGAAAGGTTCCTTGGAAAATCTATTTCCCATTTCTTTTGTGATTTTTTTGTTTCCTCACCATCTCTCTGCTCAATGGACGTAATTCTATGATATCAATTTAGAAGCGGGTAGGAGGAAAATAAATTAATTAAAACGAAACTTTCGTGCAATTTCTTTTCTTAAATTGTTAACTGCCGTGTATGGAGAAGGTGTTTAGAATTAACTGAAACTAGAAAACACTCATTATTTATTCATTCATCAATTGAACAGAGCGAATTCTATTCTAGAGTTAACGCCATTCTGAGGCTATTTGAAAAACTGGCAATTTGCATAGGAAATAATTTTAGTAAGGTAATGCTTGAAAAAGCATTCCTTGTAATAATTTAATTTTTATTGATTGTCCCGATATAGTTTATAAATATAGGAAATAGAAAAAAGCCATGCATTTGGATATATATATATACAGGGTGTCCAGAAAAGGACTCCCTGATTTCAAAATTAAATATCTCGAAAACAAAGATCGATAGAGGAATGCAGTAAACGGTATGTTTATTGTGAAAGCTGTAAGAATTTTATACAGCAGTTTGAAATAATAGTTACAAAAGCTGCTAACAGATGGCGCTGTACGCTGTACAGCTCATATCAGCATACATAAATGAAATAATCGTATGAAAACATTCTTTGCAAAAAATCACATCACAATGTTTTCAAAATGTTCACCATTGGCACAACAGAGGTGGCGCAAACGAAGAATGAAATTTGCCATCACATTTCGTACTGTCTCAACAGAAATGGATTTACATGCCACACAGATCGCCGATTCAAGCTCGTCCAGCGTGGCGGGATGCTTCGTGTAGACAATGTCTTTCAATGTGCCCCACAAAAAATAGTCACAGGGAGTCAAATCCGGCGAATATGGAGGCCAATCCGTGCCTGCACCAGTAAATTTGGGATATTCCAAAGCAATGACTCGATTCCCGAAGTATTCATCAAGAAAGCGAAACACTTGTTCGGTACGATGTGGTCGGGCTCCATCTTGCATAAACCATTCAGTACGTGGTCGATCCTCTAACACTTGCTGTATGGCGACAAATTGTTCCAAAATTGCAACGTAACGTTCACTAGTGACCGTTTCTCGAATGAAAAAAGGGCCAATAATGCCTCTGCTGCATACTGCAGCCCACACAGTAACTTTAGGAGAATACAGGGGTTTCGCTTCACACCAATATGGATTTTCGGAACCCCAAAATCGCCAGTTCTGTTTATTCACGAATCCATTCAGGTGGAAGTGTGCTTCATCTGTAAACCAGATGCAGCCAACATCAAATCCTTCACTATCAATCATTGTGAGCATCTGATTAGCAAAGTCAACCCTTTGTTGCACAGCTCGTACGGGTATGGCCTGGTGAGTTTGAATTTTGAATGGAAACATGTGTAGGCTCTTTCTCAGTATTTTCTGCGTGCTGGAACGCTTCAAACCAGTCTCAGATGCAATTCTGCGGACGGATGACATTGGATTTTGCTGAATAATTCCAGAAACTGTGGCGACATTTTCAGGCGTAACTGCAGTTTGCTGGCGGCCAACATTCCCCACTAGATCATCAGTTACGCTGCCTGTTCGTTGAAATTTGGCGAAGAGCGTACGAATGGTTTTCGCATCGGGTCCTTTTGGAACATTAAATCGTGCTTGAAAACTGCGCCTTGTTGCAGTAGGACTCTCTTTTAACCTGTGGTACTCTAGCACCAGAAAAACGCGTTGTTCAATGGAGTACATGGTTTTAATCTCTTCCTTCGGTACGCTAACCTCCTTTCACGCTTCAATAGTGGAACTGATCGCTCTGGGCTTCCGATCACTATTTATACTAGGCATTACGTATGGCGATTACAGCGCCATCTATTTGCAGCTTTTGTAACTATTATTTCAAACTGCTGTATAAAATTCTTACAGCTTTCACAATAAACATACCGTTTACTGCATTCCTCTATCGATCTTTGTTTTCGAGATATTTAATTTTGAAATCAGGGAGTCCTTTTCTGGACACCCTATATATAAGTTATTATAAAAGTTCTACCACTATTTTAATACGAAATTTTTCTATATATATTTTCTTAAAAATTACGGTTTCATAGACCAGTATAGGTTGTTTTTTTCTATTATTTATAGCTTGGAATTTTATATCCGCGCTGTTAAAAAAGAATTAGAATAAATGTTTTTATTATTTCAAAGGTCCGGGGAAAGAGTATATTCTAATTTTGAGGTTTCAGAACCACCTGTTACCTCAATGGATGTAAGTATGCAGCAGCCTATAAAAGAACAGACACGCATAAAACCATTCGCATCATTTAATTTCTAAGTTGGTAATTTCTAAAAGACGCTATTGTATATTTTGTGAATATCGTTGTACAATTTTTTAATTCTTCTTGAGTTGCTAAAATTATTTTAAATTGTTCGTTTTTGTGTGAATATGGAATTAAAGTAACACTTGATTTGCTATAAATTGTTTAAACAAAATTAATGTTATATGAATAATGTAAATTTGTTTTGATCTCTGAAATTAATTCTGTATATGATTATATAGAATATTTATTACAACTAAGGCAGATTAATTTCAAAATAGTTCAGGTTTTTCGATAGAAACCTGGGAGATAAAACAAAAATCGATAATACTAAATTAGGAAAAACGACACTTATCTTAGTAAAACATAGAGTTTATTATGCCATAATTATAAACAGAAATAAATTGATCTACACATTCGTAAAGTTACATAATTACAATTCTATAAAGTATTTAGCAGGAAACTAAATTTAACTTTTTCTGTCACTTCTTGGAGGAAAAAAGAATTTCAATCTTCTTTAAAGGATAGAGACTCCCTGACAGATTTAAAAGTAGGGATTATTATAAAGACATTTTCAGCTGGAAAACTTTTTTTATTTTGTTTTAATGTTTTCCGCTACCAGAGTAAAAATACTGAAATAGCGATTTTTTAAAGGATAGAGTTATTTGCAGGTACTGTACCTATGGATAAGACGTTATTTGCAGACACTATACCTACGAATAATTCGTTATTAGAAGGTACAGTACCTATGAATAATTCGTTATTTGGTGGTAATGTACCTGCGAATAAAACGTTATTTCCAAGTACTGTACCTACAAATGATAAATTATTTGCAATTACTGTGACAAAGGATAAAGCATTATTTCCAGCTATTTTCCATCCTATTGTTTTCAGCACCTGTGACTTCTAAATTGTGGTATTTATTTTAATTTTTTTAGAGCTTAATTATCAGATAATCGATGAGTTCTACTAAACTTAATCAATATTAGTGCACCATATTTTAGTGAGATTGAGAAAAATTTGTAATAATTTTTTTTGAATTATTTTTCTTTAACATATAATTTATTTTGTGTATTAATAGTGAATTATAAATTAAAGACTAAAAAATAGAAAATAATTAAAATAAAAATCTACCATTTAGTACACTAACATAAGTGTGTTTTTAAAAACTGCTTTTCTTCTTTCTCATTTTGAATACTTCTAAGCAGCAGATAGGGAATTAGAACAGGCAGTTTGTGTGATAATAAACAAAGTTTGGAATGAAGAGAAAAATGAAAGAAAATACTAAATTTCACAGACACAACTTTAGAAAGAAATTATCTGAAATATAAATAATGCAAAGGTTGTTCAAACTGCTGCGTGGAGGAAACAGTTTCGACACAATTCGATCCCACGTCCAATTGCTGATATCCTAGTGCTCCAACAACTGTACCAGCCAGACTTTGCTTTCAAATCGTATGGGGATAGAGAATTACATATTTTTAGCTCTGTGATTTGATAAAACATTGAAGTAAGATTTAAGACTTTTTCAATGAAAATTTAAGTTTTCCCAGTGTTGTTATAAGAAGATATAAACTATTGAATTAGAATATTCGTTAAATGCATGGTGTTGTTTAAAATACTTCAGTGAGAGGAATAATACATCTTTTAGGGTACGGAGCTCATCCAAACTATAAATTTAAATTTTTATTAAATATCTAATCTACAATATAACCATTAAACGCTTCAAAAATACTTGTCTACAGAAAATTCACTCAGATTCATGGGAAAGCAGCGCCCAGAATCAGATAACAGGAATCAAAAGCATCATGTATGTTTCCATCAAAATATTGAAAAATCTCACGAAATAACATTTAATTCAATATTCTCAAGCATGGAAAAGAACAATTCTACATAAAATGAAAGAAAAATGGACCCCCAGACAAGTCCTCCAGAAAGCATATTGAATTTGATAGTACCTTCAAATAACGTTTTAATCGTGAGTACAGTACCTGCAAATAACGTTTGATTCATAGGTACAGTACATGCAAATAATCACTTCCTTTTGTAAAAGCGCATTTGAAAATAAAATATAATGCCATATTCTTCAATCCCTTCTGTTTATACGGTTTTCATACGATATCGGCGTAGAAAATAAGTTTTAAAACAAGAAATGAATGATTATTATTCTTTCGAACGCTAAATTAAGAAAGATGTAATCTTTTTGAAATTTGTGAATGCTCCCTGCATCCTTTTCCGAGGGAATGTAGAATATTTAATGCAACGAAAATTCTATTCAAAGGATGGTAAATCTTATGGTTTATGCAAAACAGACTTTCCTCACATGACAGTATGAATCATAAAAAAAACAATATCAGACTTTCGATAATTTAATAAAAAATACAATGACATATTTAGCCAAAAAATGTCTTGGACCGCGTCAACGCTACAAGTACATGTGGATTGACTAGAAAAGTAGGACAATTTTCGAGCCTGTCAAGTCAGAATGCAATTTTGTCACATTATTATTTTTTTTTGAAGAAAGGGAAATTAAGAACAAACAATTGTAGTTATTTTAAACAAAATAAAGAAATTCTGACTTAGCTGGGGGGGATTCAGCCCCATATCCCTCTGGACACGCCATTGGTCCTACACAACTATTATTATTAATGAAGATTCAAATATACAGACATAATGTAAGCAGACATTAAGTTTTATTAACTTCATTTTTTGAAGCAACACAAGGGTTATTTTGGGACGGGCTTCGAAAATCTGAACCGCAGTCAGATGACGAGGACGACACCTAAACTTGTGTTTCTAACCGTTCTTGAACGTTTCAGCTTCTGCACCAACCCTGTAGGACAGCGTTTGGCTCCCGGCGTAAGATTCGCCATGCAGAAAGTCAACATACCCTGCAATTCTTCAGCAGAACCGGGTTTCGAACATGGAGCCCTTGGGCTCCGAAGCCGAGACCTTACCACTAGGCCACCGCAGCACCTAATGTAAATAAAAAGAAAATAAAAATTAAAAGCATAGTGAAAAGTAACACATATAATGCGTGACGGCATTTTTAAGAAAAGTAGGATAATTATTGCTGTTCGTTCTTTAATTTGTATTCACGCGAAAGCATAGGTATTTAAGATAATGGCATAAAAAAATTGTCGAATATGAAATTAAGCAAATTCATTCGTCGGATTCACTCGTATCAATTATTTTAAAGGATTGCTGAATATCTGCAACTTCAGTTGCATTCTATATATCTTATGATGACATGATTTTTAGCTTCTGCTTTTTGTTGTTTTAAAAAAGAAATTTCGATGAAAATTAAAACTTGAAATAAAATCATCTGAGCAGCACTCTTAGACATTTGCATCTGAATAAATAGAATGAAAAATAAACATCTTAAAAATTAATATAATTAACCAATGGAGCTTTGTACAGTTAATCTTATTTATATCAACATCCCGTTTTGAAGCAGCACGAGGGCTATTTTTGGACCGACTTCGTAATTTTGAATCGCGGTAAGATGACGAGGACGATGTCTGGTTTGTGTGAAAAAAGTGTTTATTATTAAACTGACAATACTCAGTCACTTATTACTCCATCTAAAAAAATAGCACTAAACTAGGTAAGAGGACTACACTATTAACTCACCAAGAAAGTTTAAAGCTAAATAAAGATAATTAAATTTTATTATAATTAATCGAAATTTTAATATTTTTCCTTAATAAATTCGGAGCATATTAGCACGCAAAAATGAGTTTTATGACATCTTAGAATTTTAAAAAAAGGTATTAAGAGACACTAATTTTATTTCCATGTCATTTTTGTCCTAATTATGATAAATGTTTCTAAATTACGCTCTTACTAATGTAATTCAAGCCAATTTCACTGTTTCAACATACGGTTGAGAAATTATCTTTTGGCTCATGACTCGAGTGACCACCCTGTTAATACGGGGGAATGTCTGGTAAGATGGCGACCTTAAGCTTCGGAGATTCTTCCTGACCTCAATATTCGATACAGGAGGTTTATTATTTCTGCAAAATCTTCTTCAACTCATTATTTTAAAGTGATATTTTTTTATTTTATTTTCAAATCTAAAACCTCGAAATTTCATTTTAGAAAAAAAAAATCATTTTTGTCATTTTACTCGACTGCGCGGATAAGATGACGAACTGAAATAAAAATTTAATTCGACAACATATGCGATCAAAAAAACTATTTATAACTGTTGAGATAAGATCTTGATCTTAAAAAAAATTTCACATAACAGAAAACAAACATAATCGGACTAAAGTAACACAAAATACATGAAATATTATCAATCAAAATTTTAGATTCAAACCTTAAAATACGAAATAAATTACAAAAACCGGATCTCCATGAACTTGGATTTTGTCGCAGCCATTACAGGTGGAATGGGGCCAGAGCTTGCACATAAAACATTGGAATCCCAATCCGTTTTTCCTTACTCACTCCAAATGATGCATTCTTCATTATCGCGGTCCTCTGGGTCCAGATTGTCATCAACGTGAACGTGAGGAAATTCAGTGAATGAATTGAGTCTTTAGACTCAGAACATTAGAAGTTGAGGTGTCGTCTAGCTACTTTCTTCTTTTTTGGAAATTTCATCGGGTTTGTTGCGTTTATTCTTATTAATTTCAGCCTTCTTCAACTGTCACAGTTTATTATATCCTTTTCCCTCTATCTCCGCTCTTAAAGAGATGCTCATTTTTCACTTGAGTGCCAGTGAGTTGAATGAGGAGCAAGTGGAAGTCAGGTAGCAAGACGAGCTCATAAATTAACGCGGAGGGTTTTGTCACATTCCGCTCCACCTAATTCGTCATCTTACCCGACTTCGCCTTTTAATTTCAAAAAAACCTTGAGGGATATCAGCTTATCAGAAAAATGAAAATAATACATGATTGAAAGGGACTTGATTAGATCTTTACGAATATCACATATATAAATAAAAAATATTTACCCCGTGAACGCTATCCCTTATCAGGCAACAACCAAAGGTTGGGTAAGAACAACTCAAAAACACATTTCCGCATACTTTGAGTCACACTAATAACAGGGTGGAATCTTTTGGTGTGACATGGGTAGCTGGTCGCTGTGGGTCTCTGATGAGGAAGAATCGGGGCATTTATCTCGGGAAATTTTCGAGAAAAATCCAATTTGTCATCTTACACTCTTCGTCGTCTTACCCGACTTTCAACTATAAGTAATCCGAACTTATCATAAATGATTAATAAAAGATATCTTGCTCTAAATCTCTGTTTTATTGTGAAATAACCTAAGGATACAATATAAGTTCAAAAGTATCCAGGCACATTCACATTTTTTAGGATATCTCCGGAAAGGCTTGACCAACTACCCTTGAACTTCGATTATGTAAGGAATAGACTCTAACTCACATTTTACAGTGAAGATTTGGTCACGAGTTCATTTAGGGGAACGACCTGAAATTGATGAAGAAAAAAATCTGGGCTCACCCCGTCCCACATTAAGCTGATAATGATTTACAAAGTTTATCACGAGCATTGCTTACATGCATTATCGCAATTTTAACACGTATATTCTGGAAAATATAAATATTTATTTAAAAATCCCAAATTTTCAAGCGTATTTTTTGCATATAACATGAGAGTTTTGCATCCAATAATACGAAACTTTTCAAAATACTTGACAATAAGTAAGCGAAGTATTTCATTAAAATTTGAAGTAAATACTATGAAGATTAGAGGATATCTGGGTGTTTGTATTAAATCATTTTTTACTGCCCATTTTGCGAAACATAGCGTAATTTTTCTTCTACAACTTCAAAGCCAGATTTAAAGGGCAAATTATGTATAAATTCCAGTTCAATTCCATTAGGATTCAGGAAGATATCGACTTTGCAGTAGACAATATTTCTGCTTCTCTCTAAGAGAAATAAAATGGCGATCTGCTAATTTCTGTTTCTCTCTAAGAGAAATAAAATGATGAGGGGTTTCCCAAAAACTGATATTTTTTAAACTTGAATTTTTGAATAATTTCAGAATTTCATAAAGATTGAATATGCTGATTATCCAGGCATACTTATAAATAGCATTCTTAATTTAAATTACAGTTCCATGATTACTATATTAAGATTCAAGTTTAAAAATATCATTTTGTGGAAAAAACTCATCATTTTTATTCTCTTAGACAACAACGTACAAATTCTGCTAATTGCTATGCCGATATCTTTCTAAATGTTAATGATATTGAACTGGAACTTTTATATCTGGTTTTAATGTTGTGAAAAATAATTACGCTATTTCTCGAACATGCGCAGTAAAAAATTATTTAACACAAATATTAATTTTCCCTATAATATTCATAGTAACTTCAGATTTTAAGGGAATACTTCTCTGACAAATAATCAAGTATCCTGTTAGTTTAATAGTATTTGGTGGAAAACTCTGCATGTTGTAAGCAAAAAACACACGCTGAAAATTTTTTATGAATACCTTTATACCTTCTAGAATTTATTTGTTATTTTTACGAAAATTGTATGTAAGTACTGTGCATATTAAGAAAAACCTTTGATTAATTTTGTAAATCATTAGCAGCTACCCATGGGACGGGAAACCAGAATTTTTTCTTCTTCTTCAATTTTTGGTCGGTTCCCTCGTGATCGAATAATTTTTTTTTTCTCTTAAAAAGGAACATGAATTCTACTGGCTGCAATGCCTGTAGTTATCCGGTGGTGAAACTTTCAAATCATCATCAGCTTTCTGGGAAACGTGATGAGTCAAAATCATTTCCTTCTTCATCAGTTTTTGGTCACACCCTAAATGTCCTCGTGACGAGACTTTAAAATGTGAGCATCCAATGCCAGTATCTTTATAAAATTTAATGGTATTCAAACTGGAATTTTTATATAAAATGCCCAATATATCTGGCATCCAAATTATAAAAGATAAATTATGCTATATTTCGCACATGCGCAGTAAAAAATTATTTACTACGAATACTCATATTACCACTAAAGTTCAAAACAATAATTTCAAATTTTAAAAACATACTTCGCTAACATGCTATCACGTATTCTGTAAGATTTTTATAATTTGGTTGAAAGTTCTGGATGTTATAAGCAAATAATTTGTTGAAAAGTTTGAGATTTTTAAAGAAAACTTTTATATCTTACCGAATATAACTGCTATTTTCACGAAAAGGCATGCAAGCAATGTGCAAAGCGAACAAAACCAGTGGTGAAACTTGCAAATCATCATCAGCTTCCTGGAAAACGGGATGAGCCAAAATCATTTCCTTCTTCATCAGTTTCTGGTCGCACCCTAAATGTCCTCGTGACGAGACTTTCACTTTAAAAAGTGAGTATCCAATGCCAGTATCTTTCTAAAGTTAAATGGTATTCAAACTGGAATTTTTTAAACTGGAAGCTGCCCAATATATCTGGCATCCAAATTATAAAAGATAAATTATGCTATATTTCGCACATGAGCAGTAAAAAATTACTTACCACAAATTCTCATATTTCCACTAAAGTTCAAATCACTAACTTCAAATTTTAATACAATGCTTCGCCAACATGCTATCACGTATTCTGTAAGTTTCTTTTGAGATTTTAAAATAAAACTTTTATATCTTACCGAATATAACTGCTATTTTCACGAAAAACAATGCAAACAATGTGCGTAGCAAACAAAACCAGTGGTGAAACTTACAAATCATCATCAGCTTTCTGGAAATTGGGATGAGCCAAAATCATTTCCTTCTTCATCGGATTCTGGTCGCACCCTAAATGTTCTCGTGATGAGACTTCACTTTAAAAAGTGAGTTTAAGCATTTTCATCGCATGGTCGAATTTCAAGTGCAGTTCCTCAAGCTGTACTGGAAAAATTCAAGAAAATTATGTAAATCCAAATTGCTAGGATGCTTTGATAGTATAGTGTAGGTTTATGCTAAAGTTAAGAGGACGGGGAGATGATTTCTTATTTTAATCTTAACTGCAGTTTCAGAAGAAGATTTAAGTTATTGGTTACTTTACAGTATGCTGGAATGTGTTTTTAACAAAGATTCCGGTGCCACCTGACAGTCGCAAAGCTTATGGGTAGTCCCTTCGAATGAAATTAAAATTTAGGAAATACGGACATTTATTATTTTTCAATATTCTTTCATGAATCGGAAGGAATGGCCGACACTCTTCTACGAAGGACAAAAGAACTGACATTTAGGGCATTTGGCAGTTGGCGTTCGAGTTGAGAGCCTAGTTGTCAGTATAATTATTTGTTGTAATGAGCGGTATCATTAGTTCAATCTTCCATTCAACTTATTAATTAATAACCCCCCATCTCCATATACTAATTGGGTTTGTCAATATATCCGTTATATACATGTTTGAAGAATGGAGAATATTCAAAAAAATTTTAGAATATATGATTGATTAATATGAAAGAAAAATAATGATATGATTATGATTGATATAATATGAAAGAAAAATAAATAAACTGTTAGTTAATTTCATTGCCAAATTAATGTTAATATTTTTATGAATTACTTTATAAAAAAATTCAACTTAATATTCACTGGGTTACTACTATCTGTTGAGATACGAAATTAGAAACAGAAGTCATGTGTTGTTGGCAATCGGACTCAACTGTTGTTTAATTTTTAAGATTGTGTTTATATATAAAATTAAAACCACTCATATCATTTCGTTTTTTAAATCACGATAAAATAAAGTTTGGGTAGTCGAATGGAAATCTATAAATTAACAATCACTTCTCCCTTGGACAGCCTTTCAACAACGGAAAAGACATGGACAGCGAATTAGTTTTATGAACACAATTAAAATGTTTTCTTAAACACTGAACGTTGTAACATAAATTTCCGTTAGAATAATTATCACATTTTAGGATCAGTAGGTGAGACGCAATTTTTGTGTCTCAATCCCCCAAAAAATAATTAGCACGTTTTAGGTGTAATTGCAAGAACTCCTACAGATATAATTTACTGTGAACGTTAACAACACCGATACAACCCTCAATTAAAACATACTTATTCGAAATGGTTGAATAACGTTTACGTGTTTGTATTCCTCATCTGCAAGAATCCCAAACATATAAGTCTGAAGAACGAGATTTTTATTTTCTGACCAAAGAAATATTTTTCTATGTGATGCTAAAATTATTTGAAATTGTTCTTATCACTTGCAAAATATCAAATCTCAGTATTTCAAGTCTTCATTAATTGAACTGAAATTGTAGTGTGCCTTCCACAGATACAGCCATGAGTATCGGAAATGTCATGAAAAATTTTGAGACAAAAATCAGAGGAAAGTTTGTAAGCATTGTTGTCAAATAACAGCTGAAAATATATATAAATGTAGAATAATGTGCTGAGTCAATATTTTTTTGAAACACTTATTGAGATCTTTATCTTATTGAGATATTTCGGATATGCAGGCAAATTGAAAATATAATGTAAAAATTTGAAAGGAATTTGTATGTGTATTACTAAGAATTGAGAGAAATGCCTAAAATAGATTTGTTAATAGATAGCGTCATTTTCAGGCACTGTACCCCCAAGTATAAAACATTTTTTACAGTATTTTACATAATGTTCGATTTATTATTTCATATAAAGGAGTAATTTAAAGGGGTTAGAAACAAATACTTATGATTTTTAGTTTCGAACACTTTTAAGTGTGGGATAAAGGCGAAGAGGAGAGAATAAGAGATATTTAAAAATTTCTGATAATAAACTAGGCTTCGAAAAAGAAGTAAAATGAAATAAAATATTGAATATCACACACAAAGGTTTAAAAAATTATTCGAAATTTAAATTCTTGCAAAAAAATTGTCATGTAGCCAAAAGAAGTAAAACAGAATTAGTCGGAGTTTGCTTGGCCAATATCCAACTAATACCAGACGTGGAAGCTTCAAACATTCCTGTTTATATCATCAGTACAAGTTGCAATTTAAATATCTGCATTTTAAAATATTTGTAGAGGTAATTTTAACTTAAAAATATCTTATTCATCATCAAGCAATTCTTACAAATTCTTTGCCATTATCGAAAATCTAAACTCAATTGATTGAATATTTAAATATGTTATTAAACTCATTAAATAAAAAATAAGTTTTCTATGAATCTGATAATGTTAAAGCGTTGCTAAAAAGTGCTTGATAATGAGTAAGATATCTTTTAAGGCATGGAATTAGCCAGGATTAGTAATTAATTTGCAAATTAATCAGTTAATGCGTTGTCTTCAGTAAATTAATTCAAATCCACGAGAACCCAGCGCCCAAAACAATATAACATAAGCCAATTAATAAACCAAAAGGAAACAGAGAAAAGGAAAAATAATCCAAAAAGAAAGGAAGTAAAACAAAAGTCTACAAACGAAAATTTTACATCGACAGTATCAGCAAATAACGTTTAATTTATAGGTACAGGACCTGCTAAGAATAACTCCCATTATATATATTAAAAAATAATTTGAAACATAAATTTGAATCAATCGCATTATTTACATTACAAATTGATATTAAATATTAATTTTAATAACTCACATTAATTATATTAAAAATTGATCTGAAATATTAAGTTTAATCTTGTATTAATGCAAATCATTAAATATAATAAGAAAACATAAATAAATTTAAAGTAATTTCGTTACATTTTAATTTCAAATTATAATTATTAATTTTAAAATCTGTATTTCTCCTATTATTTAGATTACAATATGATATGAAATATTAATTCTAGTCTGGAAATAGTGCAAATGATTAATTGGAATTATAAATCATACATTAATTTAATTGAGTATGATAAATTTTTAATTACACATTATACTTAATTATTTTAAGAGTAATAATAACACTATCATTGATAAAAAATATTAATATTATTAAAATGATAATGTTACTAATAATACCACAGGGAATAAAATAGTTCTTACAATTATGTAAGCACTTGTTCTAACCTAATTCAAGTATGCTGATTTAAAATCCGAAGTTTATTTTTCTTTGGAAGCTATAGATTGTTTACTAAGTACAGCTTTTATTTTTTCGAATTTTAAGTTTCTAAACAAAATATAAGTTTCTAAATAATATATGATAAATAATATATATGACAAACATTTGCAGAGCAATTAACATTATTCACAAGAATATAAACGTTTGTGGACTTTTTGAACGCCGTTTTGAGGCTATTTGAAAAACGGAGAAGTTGCTTAGGAAATAATTTAGTAAGGTAATGTTTGATGAAACATTCATTATAATAATTCTTTTTATTCATTTTCCGGAAAAAGATCATACATTAAAGAATGCAGAAAAAAACCAAACTTTTGGATGTGCATATGGCTGTTTAAAAAAGTAATACCACTATTTTAATTCAAACCTTTTTAATATATATTTTCTTAAACATGCAATTTCCAAACTATTTAGAGGTTGGCCACTTTTTTTTTTATTTAAAGCTTGCAATTTTATATCCGAGCTGGTAAACAAAAATTAGATTTGATGTTGTTATCATTTGAAAGGGTCTAGGTAGAAAAAATTCCATTTTTTCTGCTTTTAAGGCTTCAGTACCATCTGATAGCTCAATGGACGTAATTCTATAATATCAATTTGGAAACAGATAGGAAGATAAAATTTCATCAGAATTACACATTTCAAATATTAGATTGCTGGGGAAACGATGTTAAAATTAGAGAAAAAATTGCATGGGAACTCAATTGGCATCTCAAAAGATATGATTTTTTAAAAATAATAGTTGCAAAAATAATGTTTGTGTTATAATCTTTTAGGATGTTATCACTGAAAACGCCAAATTCATTTTATTACTATTTAATCAGCATAATTAAATTTGCATTTAATTATTTAGATTCAATGAATTAGATTTAATTAATAGCTAAAGATTTTAATTATTAATTAGATTTAATTAATTTAATTAAGGAAATGGAAACAGAGAATCAGTTGTATCCTTTAACAACCTTAAATTTAATTATTATTTAATTAACTTCAAAATAAAATTTAAAAAACGGTCCCGAAGTTTCCAGCATAATGCACAATGTCCTTTTCCCTTAATAGAGATATTTATAACTAGCAGTTGTCTTTAAATACATTTTTTAGACATCTTCATACGCTGAATTGTTTTCATAATAAATTAATATACAATTAATTATACTTATATTTAAAATTGTTATCTACTTTGGAACTACATGGAAAGACTGGCAACTTTTTTTTCCGTTATCAGCAAAATTTTTAAAAAATAGGGCCTTATCGTCTTTCTCCTAGACTTTTAATTTGTTCTGGATGGATTATCAAAACGTGAAAGCTAAAATAAGCTCAGCTAAAACTTCGAAGATTGGATTATAATTACTGTCCGATACGTTATAGTAAGCCACCAGATGAAAAGAAAATGATGTTTCTCTCTTGAGTTCGATAAACTATAATCGACGAACAGCGTGGAAGTTCAACATAATAAAGCTCCGAATTCCTGAAAAGATGTCATAAAATTTACCGCCTGCGATTATGGGGTCACCTCATGGTTCTTAACCTCCGGACCTTGCTTTTGAAGTGCAGAAAACAGCATTACAAATTCAGTTGCATAAAAAAAGTTGAAGTGCCTTATTAGTATTATAAAATCATAATGTTTAATGCTGAATAATTTTATTGAAAAATGAAAAAAGGTAAGGAAAAGCAAGGAAGTCAGAAGAGTGATTTTTTTTAATAATAGGATTTTGAATTTACAAAAGAGTAATACATAGCCATTTGGTTTAGCTCAGGAGTCACATCAGTGTGGAGAGGCAGTACGCCTTGGGAGGATTAGTTTTTGATCAGTCTTCTGGGTTCCCTGGTGTTCTAGGAGTTATTGCGATCGTGTTCAGCAACTTCACGGACTGCCACGTTGTCATTTGTGTCTGGTGTTTCGAAGAATGTCTTTGATAGTTTTTTGTGGTAGTTTTTGAATGAGGACCAATGTAGATCTTTCTGTAAATCCTTGTTTCTTACGAAATATGGCCTGCTACTTATTTGTCGGGCATTTTTGTTTTATAGTATTTCTAATTCTGTTATATGGTTTTTATCTGCATTGGCCCCTATAGGTGAAGAGTAACTAGAAGGAGGACGTAGGATAGTTATTTGAATTAGAAGTTTATTTTGTGAGAAGTTGTAGTCAGAACTATGGGAAATTATTTTGATTTTTTCTTGTTTGAAGTTTGTCTCGAATTTTTGGGAATTGAGTTACGCCAATTTAAACGCTTTCATTTTTCAAGAAAATGATTTTTCTCAAATGTTTGGATGGAGCTGGGAGATTTCTTATCCATGAGAATTAGACTTCTTAACCTTTAAGAATATTGATTTCTATTTTCATTGGATTAGATATTTCTGAAATATTTGGAGGGGCTTAGTCAGGTTCTATAATTTTTAGGTTGAGAGTATTAGCAAACGATTTTAACTTTTTCCTATTTATCTGTATTGAAATAATTCCATTTTCGATTCTTGGCGTTGAACACCCTAGAGAAAATTACTGCCTAGTTATAAACAGAAAGGTATTCAATGTCTACTGCAAAGTTAGTGGAATTGTTGAGATGGTTGCCGATGGAGATGAAATTGATTAGAGAAAGCTAAGGGAAGTTCAAGGTAGCTTCAATGAAATATAGCAGATGGTTTAGAATGTGTTGGTCGGGAATGCTTGATTTCATGAGGACTCCATTTCCATGCATTCTGTGACCAGTATGGCTAGGTGTAGAGTAAAATGTGTAATTAGGAATATAAATTTTTCATAACCGATAAAGTAAGTCTTTGAATTAGCATTACGTCCGTCTTATATCAATTAATATATCAAATGCCTGGTAATATTTATATAACTTCATCATTTTGATTAAATTTTAATGATAATCAAATATATATGTTTTCGAAGAAAACTTACATTTTATGAACGGGTTTATTAACATATAAAATCATTCTAGCTTTGGACTCTACATTTCTGATTGTTGCAAGGAGTTTCTAAACATTGCTTGATGATAATGAATAAGATATCTTTTAATATACAGAAGCTAGGTAAGATTAGTGTTTGATTAGCAATTTCAGAGAAAATTTCATCATTCAACGCTTCTGGTAATATATTGTCTTAAGCAAATTATATTAAATTCTCGAGAAGCCGGCATCCAAAACCAGATGGTAAACCAAACAGGGAAAAAAGAAAAGAAAAACAGTCCGAAAGGAAGATGTTCTACAGAAGGAATATTTAATCCTACAGTACACGCAAATAACTTTTAATTCGTAGGCCCAGTACCTGTAACAAAAAAAGTTAGGTCAAAACCAGGTAACAAAACACACAAGGAACAAAACATAAGAAGATAAAAAAGAAGAAGCGCCCTCAGATAAGGAAATTGAACAAGGGACCAAATAGGAAATGCAGCTTTAGACTCATGTAGCACCTGAGTTCACAAAAAATCAAATCGCATTATAGTAACCAAAACTTCATAATTATCTGCCTTTCTGCTTCCAAGAAAATTTTGCATGATTGACTTAAAAGACAGCCAGGCTGAATTATCCTTCTAATTTCTCTTCCTAACAAATTCCCATGTTTAAAGAAGGGTACAAAAATGAGGAGCATCGAACGTACATGCTTTGGTCTTCCCTAAAGACAAAACATGACGAAAGAAACTACATTTCTAAGTTAGAAAATTGAGATTCTACAAAGTATTTAGAAGGAAGTAAAATTCCCCTTTTTCTGTCACTTCTTGTATTTTGCGTCACCGAGAGATAATTCAATTCTTTGGAGAAAGATAAAGATTCTATGCTAAATTTAAAAGTAAATTACAAAGACATATTGCATATGAAAAACGTTTTTACTTAGGTTTCATTTTTTTTCACCCTTGTTGTAAAAGGAATTTTTTTAAAAAAAGCGCAATTGGCATCAAAACTTAATGTCATATTTTCAAGCCTTTTATTTTATACATTCTTATATACCAACGACGTAGAAAATAATGTTTGATAGAATAAATAAATTAACAGCATTCATTTGATCATCAAACCAAGAAATCTGTAAAGTTTTTTAAATTTGTGAATGCCCTTCTGAGTGCATGAGTCACATTCTCAATTGGTTTCTGTCGAAATTTAGTTCTGTTGCTAATAAAAAAAGCATTAATTTTGATAGGTTATATAATATGCTAAAAGATGTTTTAAATGAAAAGTATATGTAAACTATTTTGTATTGGCATAATAGTTAAGTTAGATTTCATGTACATTATGATATTTTTTTCAAAAGATGAAAAAAGTCCAAACTTTTATTTTAAAATTAAGCATTGAAATCTATGGTAGCTCATAAATACATAACGAATACTCCTAGAATGATGAATTTGATTTCAGATCAAATCTCCTGCGAATAATTTTTAAATATGATGACAAAAAGTGGATGATGCCTTTTCACATTTTGAAGATGGTAAGAGGGTTAATCTACACATTTCAATGCGTAGAATAACCCTCATGTAAATTTTAGATAAAAAATCTGTCAGAAGACGTGAATTTTATTTAAATGGTGCCTTTTGTTTGATTGCACGATAAACAACGCTAAAATATTGCTCAAGATTCTTTTTATTTTTCATTCCAATGTGCGTATTTATTTTGACATTTGAATATAATCTAAATTCTTAGGAAGAGTATTGTTTTGTTATACATTATTACTGGATTACATTTTTTATTTCACTTAATAAATGGGCTCGTTTTATTGCTCAAGAGAAGTAAAAATTATAAATATATTGGTTTCATCCCAAAAAATTGCTTAGCGACTTTTTACAGCTTTGTAGGTAATTTTTTACATGCCAAAATCAAGAGATTTCTCACTGATGCACCATCTAGGATTACAAAGTGGATGATGTCATTTTAAATTTTGAAGACAGTAAGAGGGTTAGTCTAGCTCTCATGAAAAGTTTTATATAATATCCGTTTAGACAAAAATATACCATTTAAATTCCATTTAATTGGTATCTTTTGTTTGATTGAATGATAAATTACACCAAGATAATGCACGATGGTTCACTTTCTTTTTTCTCTTAATCTAAATTTCTATCTTGTCATCTGAGCACAATCTAGACAATTAAGAAGTGTATTGTGTAGCACCATTCTTACTGAAATACATTTTTATTATTCGCTGAATACATGGACTCATTTTATTTCTCCGAGAATAAAAACATATAATTGTTGAAGGTGTTTCTTCCTAAAAAATTAGTTTGCGGCTTCTAAGAGCTCTATATGTATTTTTATCTGTCAAAATATAGAAATTTCAAAATGATGCAATATCTAGAATTATGTCATAGAGGAGCTATCATGGAGTAAAGGATAAATTATTAAATTATTTCATTTATCCCATTTTAACTTTTATTTAACATTAATTTTTTATTTAACCATTATTTAACATTCATCTTTTATTTAACTTTTATTTAACATTCATCTTTTATTTAACATCCGTCCTGAACTCCTGTTATTCTTATGAAAATTCTTTTAACGAAGAAATGTTCCTTTTAAAAATAAGCAACTTCTTTAAAATCTTAAACCAATTTAAAATTTGAAATAAAATTTTAATTCATCATGGTTATGATGAGGTGGTGGGCCGGATTCTTATGATCCTTTTATTAGTGCTATTTTGTGACGAACCTCGTAATTTTAAACCGGGTTCAAGTAATGACGACAACACCTGAACCGGCATCCCCTTCTTCCAACTTTCACTCCAAACTAGAATCGCAGTACGGAGTCTGAGAAGAGAGCTATAAACTGTCCTTTTCATTCAATCGTTGCAATCACATCTCTATCGATTCAAAATGCGCATCTTTCGCAGCGCAGAGATGGCGTATGCGAAGTAAGAAATTTTCAGACATTCTCCGTAATTTGTTAACTCAAATAGGCGCATAAACTCTTCAAGATTTGTGGGAGTTAAAACAAATCATTCAATTTGCCGCAGAAGATGTAGTCGTACGGAGATAAGATCGGGCGAGTATGGAGGCCGATTCATGCCTGTTCTAGTAAATGTTAATGTTTCAAATCAATGAGTGTATTCTCGAAATATCCCTCAAGAAAGGCAAAAATCATTGGGGTGCAGTGTGCTTGGATTCCATTTTCTATTCAACGCAAAGTGTGAAGTCGATCCTCTACCGATTTCAGTTTGACGACACATTGTTCTAACCATACAACCCTCCTTTCACGATTCAACAGTGGAACTGTCTGAAGACTGATCACTCTATGCTTTAGAGCACAATTTTAATGCATTCGCCTTCCACTACAGCGTACAGAGCAACCTGTCGACAACATTTGTAACTAATTTTGTACCATATTATCAAACTAGGCATACATTTTTTTAATCTTTGTTTCGATCTCTGTTGCCAAGTTATTTAATTTTAAAATGTGGGAGTTCTTTGGGGAATACCCCGTATGGGTGAATAATGGATATAAAGTAGTGAGGGAATTTGTATGAATTTAATTTTATCAATTCGCAAATTCTTTGGCAATGTCAAGAAAGAAAGAAGTTATGAAGTTAGAAACAACGTTGTTAGTGATGGTATTTCCAATATTATTCATTTGAAATGGAGATTCAAAAGTTCCCAGGATGTTCTTCGTTAGCTTTCTTTATATTTTAGTTTCTCGAAAAAAGGGACGATAACATGTTTAAAAAATTAATACATAGTAATTATTTTAATAAGAAAAGAGGTGCAATTTTAAAGAATTTATTTTCATGTTGAAATAAATATACTGAAGAAATGAAATAAGTACCATTAAAAAATCAGAAATAAGTTTCATCAAAATTTTCAAAAAAAAATCATTTTAATAAAAAATGGAGCTATTAAAAAGACTTTATTTTAATATTGAAAGAAACATACTGAAGAGATAAAATAAGTTACGAAATCACTTTTCTTAAAAAATTAATCAATCAATTCGCTAAATTTTTCATTTTATTGATAATGCAATTTTTATACAGCACTACCTTTACTCCCAATTTGTACATAATAGAGAAAAAAAATTTAGCTGGAAAATCCTGTTTCTTATGGGACTGCAAAACCCCGTTGCAGGAAATAAGAATTAGAATATTTACTTTTAAACTTAACTCCAGTAAACGAGTTCTTTTGCATTTTTCACAAGTTTTCACATATTTTCGTTTTATGAATACTATATAGATTTTTTCGATTTATGAATATTTAATTCATAACCTGCCAGATTATGGACTAGGAAGCAATCTAGAAACTCGAAATAATTAAATTTATTTCGTTAATATTGTTTTGACCTGAGTGAAATCGCTATACGGAAAGAGGCTGAAGAACATCTTTTCTTGGATTTCAGTAAGAGATTACATTAACGAACATTTAGCTTTGTTTTTTTGTAATAATTTAATTCGGATAATCAATTCGATTAATTCGTAGTTTTCATTTATTAAAAATTTTAATTTTTAAATCGTACTGTTGTTGAATGTTTTTTTAGTACTTTGGAGTTCTTATAGTATAATAGCTATTTTTGTGCATGCCGGTACAGAAAATAACTCCGCTTTTGTATGCTATTATCGATGGTACAATATTGGGAGTTGTCCTTTTCCCTGTTCGATTTCATCTGATTTTATTGATTCCTTTTAATGTAAAGCTCTTTTAATCATACTGTTATCAGTTCATAAATAGTTAGTTTTACTTGTTCTTGATGCTTTGGAAGCTAAGTCGAATCGGGCATCCCTTTAAATTTTCACTTCTTATAATTTTAATAACAAAAATTATAATGTGAAAAACTTGTACGACAATCGTCTTTCTCTTTTGCTTATAAGAACCAAAAGAAATTAAAAATACCTTAGCACAAAAGCCTTATTTCTATTCAAAAGACATGCGCACAACTTACGCAGCCTGAAAGATACCAGTAGGAGGTGCGTTCGCGGAGTATCATACAGTGAGGAGTTCCACGTTCAGTTGAATCGGATTACTTTGAATCTTAATATCTGATCATTTCTACTCAGAATGAATGATAGAGGAATTAGATTAATTTCTTTTAACTTTAGGTGATACAGAGAAGTCTCCGTGCTTAGATGACTCTTACAGTTATATTTGTCATGTGACATTGACATCACACGAAATGGCGCCTTTACTGCAGCTCGCTTTCTGCTGAAGCTCGCAGGAATTTTTTCATAGGTTTTTTAAAATTTTATTTATTTGAAAAGTGGAATAGATAATTTTAAACATCTCGCTAAAAAGAAATGTTTCTGAGGAGAGGCCCGCTTTTAAACTAACGAAAAACTTCACAAAACATTAGCAAATTTAATAGGACTCTTTTTGATTTCCAATAATAATATAAATTCCTGACTAATAGATCCTTGGCGATACAGTAAAAATTTGAAATATTACTAACAAAACCATGCACTATTTTTTTGACATCTTTATTAATAGTAGAGGAGAATGTGTATGTGTCAGTGTTCTACAGGGCAGACCGCTATGCCTAGAGCAACGGAATTTAACACAAACACACTTTGGAAATTGGAAATGTGCACCCGAAGATATTACTTTTAATTTTAATTAATTAAGAATTAGGCGCACTTATGGTGTTTTTCCTTGATGTGTTTCAATACGATCATAACACGAAAATGAGTTTTACACCATCTAAGAATATTAAAAATACCTTTTCAATGACATCAAAAAAGTTGAGACAAATTGTTTTCTCTAATTTCAGTAATTTTAGAAAAATATTTTTAGACTTAATTTAAAAAATTATTTTCAATGTTGTGATGAAATTCAAACCGGGTTTAATGTTTATAATATAATTGATTGCGTGATATCCTTCTCTTGTTAAAAGCTAGGTTAATAGAATTTGTTCTCTTTTTAATTTCATCATTTCTTCTGTCAAACTTGTATTTAAAGTCCTTAAAGATAGTAAGTATATTAGGAAATTTTTCTATTAAACTGAATTATTATGGTTGCTATGTTTTAATTCTTTTTATTAACATGTTTTTGTACAGCTAACGTATTGCTTGAAGAAAACCATCATTTTAATGATGAAATCAAATATATATTTTGCATAAGAAATAAAAAGCGAAGTGGGCTCTGGCAACGTGAACTAGATGACAGATGAAGCAGACAGTTACTTGACAATATTAGGGATGTTCGTAGAGACGATGAAAAGAACAGGCGTAGTGCTTCTAAAGGGATACACTGGTTAAATGTGTATTAGAATTGGAATCTTAAAATAAATTTGTTAAAGAAACCATAAATATCAAATTATGCAAAAGAAAATAGGCCAACAAGCTGGTCGACGCGATGTCGGCTAGTTAATTTAATAATGTAAGCAACTGAGAAACCAAGAAAAGAGTATTCTTCAAATTTTTTAGCTTTTAACTCTTAGCTGCTTATCATGAAGTTTAAATCCCATTTTTTTATGTTATTCAAATTTAAGATTTTTTCATCTCTTTTTTTACACAAAGTAACTTATTACGAATCTAAAATTACTTTTCTTATATTAAAATAAAATTTTAAAATTATATTAATAATTTTAAAATAATTTAACTCACGAGGAGAAAGATTTTGTTGATGCTGTGTCATATAATATTAACGAATACTGAATTTCATCGCAAAGCATTTAACGGAGAAGTTATAAATTGTATTTCATGGAATATTTTCTCTTATGAATATACTTATTGCTCTAATGTGAGTCTAGTGAGATTAGCTTTCAAGTAAGAAAGTCTATTCAATGGCTAATTATGCGAAAAACAAATGCTCCAGTCAATAAAACAAAATTCGTCTCTTTCGCCTTATTTTTTAAATACGTTTGCGTTTTTTTCACCACCATTTGGATCTTGTAAACCTAATCGATACCCAACTCGTAGGATCATACTATATTGCAATCAGTGTAAAAGATACTGTCTATAAGGATGAACCTGACTATAACGATATACTTATTATTCCTGACGAAATTGCTGTTTACTCAGTTTATTTTGAACCTGCCTTCAATGTTAATCATTTTTTATATTGAACTGTTTATAGTGATAATTTTATCTCTTTAAAAAGCTTGTACAGTAGAATCCCGATGCATCTTTTGTAAAACGGCACCGTATGGTTAAGAATGTGAGATAGCAGGGGAATCGTGGAGCGAGGACTAGAAAACGGAGCCCGTTGTAGCAAAGGGGTATGAGGGGTAGTGGTTGCGACATCTACGCACACAGGTGTTTGTTGCTTCTGACTCCAGGAAGGAACTAACTTGTTCATTCGTATTAGCTCTTTGGACTTCCTTGAAATTCGTTCCTGATGCCTTTAAATCTTAAATCTAGAATTGCTTGGCGGAAAACATTGTATTTAAAGAAAAGCGATAAATAATTTTGAAAATAATCGAATTCTTAAGCAGGCTGATGCTGCTAATACAATTTTAAATCAATAGCTTTTTGTAAGTTGCTTCAAAAAGCGCAAAAAAATATGTTAGTGCATCAATTCACACACGTAGACATAAAAACTGGATGCACAAATCCTCAAACTGTCTAAAACGATACGGTCCCTACAATATCGTTATTAACAGGTTTTACTAAATTGTAAAAAATGAAAAAGAAATGTAGTGGAGACTTTTAGCACAAGGCATTCTACGATATTCCGAATGTCGCACAACATGGTAAAGATAACGAATGATCATTGTAGAGCATCTTTTGTTAATAGTGCAGTGATCCGTGTAACGAGCCTCTTCAGTGCAAGCATTTTTTCACTGCAGCTTAGTGGAGGGAAGTTTCAACTGTACAAATACTCGCACTCTCTGAGTCTAAGATACATATTTAATAAGGCTATATATATATTTACGGTTCCGATCATAAATTAAATTTAAAGATTAATGACAAGAGAATTTCTCACGTTTCAATTCCCGCTGGTCAGAACTTCTGCCAGAATCCATCTGATGTCTCCACGACCAGTCACAGTTATAGTTAGGAAAGATCAATCACATGTAGTCACTTGACCGCCAGTGTTCTTCTGCACATCTGAAACGCATCTTTAAAACATCCGGGAATGCAATTAACAAACCATCCCACATTTGGATGGTTCACCGAAAGGCTATTTTACAACACGCGTTCAAATGAAAGCAATTATACAATTGAGAACAAAATAATATTTCGTGGATTTCGATTTCACTATTTTCAGTCTGTTCAAGAGCGGGTGAAATTTGCTATAGAATGTATTAAAAAATTAAACACTCCGTTTAGCGAGAGACTATTCATAAGTCAGTAATTAAAATTTAAATATGTAGTAGAACTGTTTCTGCAATTTCTTTGTGAAAACAGATACATGACGAAACTTGCATTTTGGAAGTCGTTCACAATTGTGATCAATTAGTAGACTTGTCCTGAAGTGAACTACCCAAAGAAAGTGTTCTATTTAATTTTTACGTAATGTTTACCCTTAAAAATAATAATGTAAAGGAAAGTTTAAGATGATATTATATCAATTTTAAAATCTAGTTAACGTAAATAAAAATTGTAACAAATATAATTATCCGCCGAACCAACAGATGACGCTACATAACTCTAGCTGGATTGAATCTCCCATTCGCAGGGCAGCAAGCGTCCGCCATTCTGATTGACGAAATGCTTATTTTTGATAAAATTGTAAATGAATGTAAATACTTTAAGTTTATATAAATTAAATTACTGATTTTGGTTCATTCAGATACGTTCTATAGTCATCCTGATACTCATAAATAAATATTTTCTCACCTTAAAAACTAGGAAAAACAAACACAAGAAATCATACACATTTCAAAACGAAATTTTGGTTGAGTTTAGGTATATTAAAAGACATATGGTTGAGTTTGGGTATATTAATGTCCCGTTTTGAAAAGTTACTATATCTATGTTAGGATGGACCTCATGATTTTCAGCCATGGTTAGATGCCGAGGGCGACACCTAAGCTTAATGAAAATGGATTAGAACACCATCCATCGACTGAGAGGCTTCTGCTTGCTGATGATCTAGTAACCTTGGGTAATTGACTTTAACCCTCTGAGTGGTTCGGTCTTCTTTCTAAAGCGATTCGAAAAGCGAGCGTCTGCAGAAACTATATCTGTTTTAAAAGTGTCTTCCTCCCAACAGAAGATTTTCCCAAAAGCGCAGCAGATCAAGTGTCTTCCCCCCTCTGAACTGAGTATCAATCAGCAACCCCCTCGGAGGGGCGGGCTAACCGCAAAAATCCGTTCTATTCAGCTTGGAACCTATTCAAACTAGGTTTTACTGCTTTCGGAAATCCCACCTGTCGTGTGACAAAATTACACTTCATGTCTTCGAGATGCCTCATTCTGCCCGTGTCCATAACACCAGATGACAAAAATAAAAACCGTTAGAATAGACAAATGCTAGACCGTTGGGCCAAAAAAATGAAGGCTATATTACTTATTTTTCATGTTGTGAGTTTCTAAAAATATGAACATCATCGAAGTTGCATGAAAGTTGATATTCTTTAGATGTCTGTGACTTCAATTTATTTGATGTTTATTAATAGTTGCATTTTAGATATTGGCTGTACTTCATATCTTTAGTCTTTTTTATATTCTTGACTTCAATTTATTTTCAGTCTACACGTCAGCATATTAGTCTACGAATGTAAAAATTATTTTCTTAATTTTAAGGATCAACAACAATGCCATTTATATATATTTTACTAATCACTGATGGCACTATAAAACTTTTCATAGTGTTTCTTGATTTAGTATTCGATAAAAGGTAAAAAATTTAGAGACGATCACAAATATAAACGGAGCTTAACTGGCTTAATCCGTTTTGTATGCACATAAACATTTATTATATAGATAGTCACATAATAATCTATATTCCAAAATAGCCAGTAATAATTAATACATATGAAGGATTATAAATAACCTTCTTAACCCTTGAATAATGTTTTAAATAAAACAATATACTACAAGCCTTTTGTACTGAAACTTCTTATATATGCTTTTTAAGAGGGCGAGTTAATAATCCTCAAACTAAAGATTACATTTAGAAAACCAATGCACTAAATGTTGGAAGAAATAGCTTATTCATATACCTTTATTTAGTACGCAAGAGATTATCTTCTATTATAATAAACGTAAATTTAATTCACCTGAAATTTGAAACTTTGATACTATAGTCCAAGTACTAGAGCATGCAGTCGCGAATTTTTCAAAATTAAATCTAATTCTTTATTTATAATTTTTTTATCGAAAAGTAATGGCATATTGAGTTTCAGGGGCATTAGAGGTTTTTTTACCCGATTGAAACGAAAATTGGACAATTAGGGTTAAACGACCACATACCAAATTTCATTTATCTAAGTCGTTGCGTTTGGGAATTATAGTGTTCACAAGCATGCGATTATAGAAACAGACAGACAGTCAACGTTTCGAGGAATTTCGTCCAAAATTTAATACCGACCTACATTCCTAATTTTTGAAACTGTGTACCAAATTTTATCTATCTAGATATTTAAGTTTTTGAGTTATCGTGTTCATATGAACCCTAACAGACAAATTTCCCGTTTACGGACTTTATTCAAAAATTGGTTGAAATATACTAATTTTGTATAAAGTCCATACACCAGATTTCGTCTTTCTAGCTTTAACCGTTTTTGAGTTACCATGTTCACAAACAAAATTCCGAAATTGTGTTTTTCGGACTCAGGGAGGTCTAAAACGTGGAGATTAATCAAAATCTCGTGTTGAAATTTACGACCGACGATTATAATACTTTCTCTTTGTATTATACTTCGTTTACTAGAAAGTAAAAACGATCAAACTTTTTTTTTCTATCAATTTTACGAAAATACGCTAGCTACGAAAT
Organism: Araneus ventricosus; assembly: GCA_013235015.1. Classification (NCBI taxonomy): domain Eukaryota; kingdom Metazoa; phylum Arthropoda; class Arachnida; order Araneae; family Araneidae; genus Araneus; species Araneus ventricosus. The sequence goes on along the minus strand of BGPR01006275.1, from coordinate 21,351 downwards.
AAAAAAATTATTGAATTTTTTTTCTACAGACAATTTTTTGCAAACTTGGCAAAATCAAAGAATAAGAAGAAAAATCTAACACCTATTCGAAAATATTCAAGTGCCTTTTCACAATTTATAGATGTCTTGGACGTTGTCGGTGTGGTATTCAAAAATATTTTTGGGCCTTTTGAAACCAAATATAAAGGAAATTCAACTAACATAAAACTGACACTTTACTCTTTTTTTAAAAAAATAAAATTATAGATCTAATTCAAATATATCATACAACTTGGAAAATAAATAACAGTCTCATTAATATCCATTACAGTTCGGAATGAAAATAAAAACGTATATATTAATCAGAATTTTATTTTAAAAATTATACTTTACAAATTACAGCACACACACAAGATATTGCTATAAAACACATGATCTGGCATGTGACAGTAATATTTTGAAATAATCCAAAGCCAGAGACTGCTATTATTACTGGAAGAACAGTCTTCAAAGTTGTTATTTGTGGATCTGGATGTATCAAAGGTTTCTAACATATATTAGTGGATTTCTTCTCTCAGAGCATTAATAAAAATTTAACTTGCAGTTGGCATGGCATTTACCGAAAGCAATTCAATTTAGCTATATAGATTTAATCATTTATAGAAGAATGCTTAATAACACATGAGGGAAAAAAATTGTGCTTCAAGGAACTAATGCGCAAATACAGTATTCGTATAATATTTTCTGAGAAATATTTTTGTCTTCTTTTATTTTAAGCAACAAATAAACATTTTCATTGATTATTGAAATAAACGTAAGAGAGTTAGGCTGCAGATATTATCAGTCTCATAATAAGATTATTAAAAGTCTAATAATATGACACACCCAAACATTAAATTTAGACGATTACGTTTTCATCTAAACTATATTTTCCCCTGCCTTTAACAAAAAGAAAATATTTTACAATGTAAAAAATAAAATTTTCTTCCACTTTCTTTAACTTTTATTTCCATGTACGTCATTTTTTGAGTTCAGAGTGACCTAAAAATAAATTTCCGACTAATAATTATTTAATGAAATAATAATTATTTTTCGGAATGAATTTTTTCATTGTAATTTTTATGAATTTAAAAGATATTTTTCTAAATAGTGTAATAATGAAGTTAAAATCTGTTCTAGTCTAAAAAAATTACACTTAAACCTGAAAATTAACTTTTTAATAAAAATCAAATCTATATAATGAAATAATCATTGTAAAACTGAAATTTTCGATTCGATCTGAAAGATAAAACAATAAAAAGAACGAATCTTTTTCATATACCTTAAAATTTGCTCTATTTTTTGACAAAAATTTAATTTTACTCTATTTTTATAAAGGAAAAATGAGTAGATGGAGATTATTAATATGAAAGAAGTTTACATTTATATCATAAAACTAGTTGAACGTGGGTAAAATATGTTGATTCAAGAACACTGTTCAAGTATATATAAATAGCAGATTTTCTTAGCAACCCCCTAGGCTTTCAATTTTTTTCATGCTTGAATGCGGTAGTGGAACAAAATCTATAATACTTAAACCACAATATCTATTTTACGTAACCATTCGATATGGATCTTTAAAGCATTGAGGCATTGAAAAAAAATCTTATATCACATAAATTGTATTAAAAAATAGCACTTGAAACATAATACAGCATCAAACCAGGCTGACATTAAACCGAACTAATCCGGAATGCGATTCCAAATTCCGACATATACAATGCAAAAAAAAAAATCCGACACTGCAATTCTTCCGAAAACATAATCTCAATGCAAATACCATTAAAATTCCCTACACCACAGGGGAGAGTAGGGATTCGGATCCTGTGCCATCCCCAATTTGCAGTAAGTACATCCTTATCAGTCTTCATTGTGCTGACCTGTGCTCGCCCCGGATAATCAATAAAGATGTCAAACCAAGAAAGGGGGTAAGAAATTCGGAAAAGTACGTGTGTTACACTTTAGAGACAGTTCACAATGAACGTAAAATTCAGTGCAAACCGATTTCGGGGTGTTTTCGACCACACGTTGAAATGCGTGTTTAACGCTTTTGGGGTTGTCCAAGGTCAACGTAGAAATACGTGTGAAACAGTCAGAGGGTTAAAATGTTTCCAGCTGTAGTATAAAGCTGAACAAAAAATATGGAAGTTCAAGAATTATATGCTCACTGTTCAAGTAGCATTTCCTGATATAATTATCTTAAATATCAAAGATTGTAGAAAAGAACACAACAGGCAGAAGTAAGTCCTTTAGGTGTTCATAGGCAAAGTAATTGAAATGCCCTTTCCACCCTCTGCCCCTCAAAAATCTGCCAAAGTCAGCTTTTTTCATTGATTTTAATTTAATATCTATATAAGCACTTTTAATTTAAATATAGTTACGACAAACTAAAATTACAACACATTTCATTGCTGGTTAGCTTCAAGAAGTTAGTTTCATAATCTCGCGTATAAAAAAATGATAACATTTTTGAACAATGTTTAGAAGTTACTAAAGGTAAAAAATTACTAAGAATAGTGTTTTGAAATTTAAATGGCACTTAATTTTAATTTTACTGCGTTCGAGTACGCCTTTGTAAATCCAATGAAGGTACAAATTTAAATAACCCTTAAAACGCCGAAAAGAGGCGAGACCAGAGGTCCCCGAAAATTGCGGGAACCCTGGGAAGTTGCCTACTTTACCTATCCAAATCCAGCCCTGGGACACACAAAAATACAAATGGAAACGACGATGAGCAGGAAATCGCGCATACTAGCAGCTCGTGCAATACGCCTAGTGCTATCCTTATGCGACAATCGCAGTAATGCACTAGCCGAAGGCGAAAACAGCCTAATGTGACCAGTGCTACGCTTCTTTATTATGTCTATAATTCTTCGGATGGCCTTCAAGCAGCGGCTGCGAGAAAACTCTCAAGTGGCCGTATTTTGAGGATGCTTAAAAACCGGGCAATTTGCTCACGAAATAATTTATAATTTATTGTTTGATCAAACATTCCTTATAATTACTTACATTTTATTCATTCTCCAAGATAGTTCTTACATTAAAGGAAGTAGAAAAAACCAAGCATTTGGAATTTCATGCATCTGCGAGTATACAAAGTATTACCACTATTTTAATTCAAATAATTTCTATATCAATTTTATAATAAATGGCGACAGCACCGAAACCCAAGATTATATCTTTTCTTGAATTTAAAGCCTGGATTTTTATGTCTGGGCTGGTAAACGAAAATTAAGTTTGATGTTGATATCATTTGTACGGTAAAGGGAGAAATTATTATCCATTTCTTGTGTTCTGAAGTTTGAGCATCATCTGTAAATAGATGGATTCTGTGATATCAATTTAGAACCATGTAAGAGGATAAAATTTCATCAGAAATATACATTTCAAATATTCGACATCTTTCAAAACGATTTTAAAATTAGAGAAAAAAATTTATGGCAACTCAATTGGCATCACATAAGCGATGATTTTTTAGTACATCGTTATTAGAGGGCATATAGAAATTATATTGCAAATTATTCAAGCTATTGAAAAGAATGAACTGAATTTTTGCATGATCGCATTCTCCATTGATTTCTCTAGACGTTTAGCTGTGTTGCTTTCAAAAAAAGTTAGGCATTAATTTCGATAAATTATATCATATGCTAAAAACTATTTATATTGGAAAGTATGTGTAGACAACTTTTTGCAGTAGTATAATAGGTAGGTTTGGGTTTCATATCAATAATTATATTTTTCTCAAGATATGAAAATGTTGAAAATTTTATTTGAAAATTAGCGATTGAGATCGTTGGTTTCTTCATAAATCCTCAACGAATTGTCTTAAAATGTTAAAATTTGATTTCCGATGTTATCTTATGACACAATTAATTTTTCGATATGGCAACAAAAAGTGGCCTTTGCCATTTAAAATTTTGAAGAAAGAATGAAGATTATTAACGCATTTTAATGCGTAGCCTATCCCTCATGTAAATTTAAGAAATAAAATGCGTTTAGATAAAAGAAATACCATTTAAATTCCATTGAAGTGGTATATTTTGTTTGATTGCGAGATAGTTAACGCCAAGATAACACTCTATGGTTAGTTTTCTTTTTTCTCCGAGTCTACATATTTATCCCTCCCGTTGGGTACATTCTGGATTATTAGGAAAAGTTTTGTTTAGCAAAATATTACTGATTTGCAATATTATTATTCACTGAACACATGGCCTTATTTTATTGCTTCGAGAATAAAAAATAATAATAATTTCAGGTGTTTTTTCCGAAAAAATTAGTTTGCGAATTCTTACAACTCTATAGGTTTTTTTTTATTTTTACCTTTTAAAATCAGGAAATTTCAACATGATGTACCATCTCGAATTTTGCCTTAGAGGAGCCAACTGAGGACAAATTGTGAATTATATAAGTTTTCCCATTTTTACTTTTATTTTACATTCATCTTTTATTTAACTTACATCCTGAACTTAAGGAACTTCTTTAAATAATAAACTTATTTAAAATTACAAATTAAGTCGAAAGTTTTTTAATTATGGTGAATAATTACCTAATACCTAAAATTATCTAATAAAATGTTTATTAGGGATTTATTTATTTATACTTTTATAAGGGATATTTCAGGACGGACCTCGTAATATTAACCCCGATCAGATGACGAGGACGAAACCTGGACCAGTATCTCCGCTCCCCTCTCCAAAAAACTGCTTCACACTAGAATCACAGTACGGAATCCGAGACTAAAATTCGCATTCAATCATTACAATCACATCTGTATCGATCCAGAATTCGCGTCTTTCGAAGCACAAATATGGCGCTTGGAAGAATTAAATTTTCAGACACGCTCTTTAATGAGTCAACGGATATATACGCATAAAATTCATATATCAACTCTTCAAGTGTTGTAGGAGTGATCCGGAAGACAATATCTTTCAATATTACCCACAAGAAGTAGTCGTCAGGGGTAAGTTCGACAGAGTATGGGGGCCAGTTCATGCATATTCCAGTAAATATTAAATGATTCAATGCACTGTATCTGTTATCGAAGTATGCTTCAAGAAAGACAAAATCATTTGTGTGTAGTGTGCTCGGATCCTAATTTACATTCTCCGTAATGTGTCTGGTCGATCTTCTTACGCTTTTAGTATAACAACAAATTGTTCCAAACCCGCAACTCTACTTTCACGTTTCAACAGCGGAACTGTCCAAGGAATGATAACTCTATACTTCAGAGTACAATTTTAATGAATTCTCCTACCACTGGAGCGTAGAGTGCAATGACAGACTATGACAACTTTCAAAGTAAACATGCTCTTTGTTTTTTTCTTCTATAGATCTCATTTGCTGAGTAATTGAATTTTAAAATGAGGGTGTCTCTTGTGGGACTCCGTATATGTGTGAATATTTGAGATACTGTAGTGAAAGAATTTCTATGCGATTAGCCCTTCAGCTCATATCTTATTACAGGTTTTGGCAATGTCAGTAAAGATTGGTTATGAAGTTAGAGACAGCATTGTTAGTGATGCTACAATATTTATTTATTTCAAATTGAGATTTAAAATAACATGGATCTTTACTACATTTTCTTCCTTAAAATTAAATCTTCTTTAATTTACTAAAACACGAAAGATCACGCTTCAAAACGAAGAAAAAAATTTATAAACAAAATATACTCAAATTAAAAAAATGGTGAAATTAATAAGATTATATTTTCATATTGAAATGAACAGAACATACTGAGGAAATAAATTAAGTTTCGAATTTATTTTCCGTAAGAATTTAATCCAACAATTCGCTAAATATATTCACTTTACTGAAAAGCGATATTTATACAGCACTACCTTGGGAATCCCAATTTTTACATAAGAATAGTTTACAAACCTTAGTAAGAAAATCCGGTCATTTGTAAGACAGCAAAATGTCATTGCAGGAAATAAAAAATTTTATAGTTACGTTTGTAGTTAACTCCTGTAAACGGACTGCTCAGTATTTTTTAAAAATCTTATACGCATTTTCATTATATGAATAATAATTATTTTTTTAAAATTTATGATTATTTAATTTTTCACCTGACAATAGTAAACCAAGAAATAATCTAAAAGTCTCCAAACTAATAAATTTATATCGTTAAGAAAATCTTTTCTTGGATTTCACTAAGAGATTGTTGTCTTTTTGTTAATTGTACTCTTTTTGAATGTATTTTTGACTACTTTGGAGAACCTATTACATAATTGATATTACACGTGTCTGCTAAGAAGAAATTGTGCAAGAAATAATTGGTATTTTGTATAGTTCTTGGGATTCTAATTATCGGAAGAACAATTAAAAAATTCTATCAATTACATTTTTATCACAAATCACGGGTCTATTACCAATTTTGTTCATTTAAGACCAACTTAACATTATTGTTAAAAAATTATTAAACATATCTAGAGATTGCAAATATTATTTTACTCAATATAAATTCTGCCCAAGAAAGAATAAACTATTTTTTAATATTTTCTTCTAAACTAGTAAAATCCCTGTAAAACACAACAGTAAATCTAGATTAGTTTTAGTTGGCTGTCGGACAGTAGCTTGGGTGGTTGTGTGTGTTTGAGAATGAAGAGGCCGATAGTTTTTATTGTGTGGCCATGAATCGAAATACTATGGATTGTAATGTATAGTTTCTTTTCTTTATGTTAAATGTTTTAGTGTGTTTGTTCATTTATGTTGTGCTAGTCCTGTGTATGTCATTTAATAAACTAAATTAAAAACATTATTGCCTAATTTCTCGGCTACATTTTATAGGACACTACAATATAAAAGTATTACCACTATTTTAATACAAATATTTTCTATATAAATTTCACTATAAATAACAAGAACAACCACTGCGGAAGTAATACATTTTATTTAATTTAACGCTTGAATTTTTATGTCTGGGCTGGAAAACTAAAATTAAGTTTGATGTTGATATCATTTGAAGTGTAAAGGCAGAAATTATAATGCATTTTGAGGTTTCAGCACCATCTGTAAGCTCAATGGATGTAATTCTATAATATCAATTTAGAACCTGGTAAGAGGATAAAATTTCATTACAATTCTACATTTCAAATTTTAGACAGCTGTAGAAACGATGCTAAAATTAGAGAAAAAGATTACGGCAAGTCAATCGGTGTCACATAAGCGATGAGTTTTAGTGCATCATTATTGGAAGGAATATAGAAAATGTACAAGCCATTACATACTGCAAATTATACAAGCCATTCAAACAAAAGCTGAATTTTTGCATTGTCACATTCTCCGTTGATTTCTCTCGAACTTTAGTTGTGTTGCTATTCGAAAAAAGTTAGGCATTAATTTTGATAGGATATATCATATGCTAAAAATTATTTTTAATGAAAAGTATGTGAAGACTACTTTTCACATTTGCATAATAGGTGGATTTGGGTTTCATATCAACTATGATATTTTTTTCAAGATATGAAAAAATTTTATTTTAAAATGAGAGATAGAAATTTTTGATTTGCTCATAAATCGGAAGCGAATAGTCCTAGAATAAAGAAATTTGATTTCCAATGACAGCGAAGTTTTGTAAGCGAAATAAGTTTGCGAATTCTTACAACTCTATAGATATTTTTTTACTTTTCAAAATCAAGAAATTTCAATACGATGTACCTCCGAGAATTTTGCCGTAGGGGAGCTAAACTACGGCAGGGGGTAAATTATTTCAGTCTACCCAATCTGACTTTTATTTAAGTTATCGGACGAGGTTGAAGAAGCGATTTTCGAAAAAAATTCAAAAACATTTTTTTATCTAAAAATAAAGCCAAAATTTTTAAGGTTCTAAAAGAGTCTTTGCTTTTATTCTCATTTCTTCAATATTTTTTTCCTTGATATGTATTTGAATTAATATGCTATCATATTTTCTAATGCTTTTTCTGAAAAAGAAAATTCCACTAAAATTGATCAACGAAAAACGTAATATCTCCAAAAGAATTAATTAGAAAACATTGAGATTTGGTACAACTGTGTCGATATATACTACTATATAAGTATATAAAGCTTTTACCACTATTTTAATAAACATTTTCTATTTAAATTTTCATAAACATTCCTTATTAACCAAAGTCATTCATATTTTAATTCATATAAAGCTTGGATTTTCATGTCCGGGCTGATACACAAAAATTAGATTTGATGTTGTCATCATTTGAAAGGTTCCTCGGAGAAATCTATGCTCCATTTTTTTATTTTGAGGTTTCAGCACCATTTGTTATGTCAATGGATGTGTCATTCTATTATATAAATTTAGAAACGGGTAGGAGGATAGTAAATAAATTAAAACGAAACTCACGTACAATTTCTTTTCTTAGATTGTTGACTGCTATGATGGGAGACAGTGTTTTGAATTAACTGAAACTAGAATACACGAATTGTTTATTTATTCATCCATTGAACAGAGCGCAACTATTCTAGAGTTAACGCTGTTTTGAGGCTATTTGAAAAACGGACAATTTGCTTAGGAAATAATTTTAGTAAGGTAATGCTGGAACAAACATTCCTTGTAATAATTTAAATTTCATTCATTGTCCATAAATAATTTATATATGAAGGAAGTAGAAAAACGCCAAGCATTTGGATGTATATGTTACGGCTAAAGCAAGAATGAAAGGTAAACCTAGGTTTAACCGTTTAAAGTGGGGATTACCAAGGCTTTGCGGCTAAAGCCCGAAGATTTTCCAACGCTTCCACCTTTAACCGGCTAAAACTAGGTCTAAACAAGCCTAGTCGTAACGTATACAATATATATGTTACGACTAGGATATTAGGGTGGACCGAAAAACAGTTTTTTCGAAATCGCTATTCTAAAAGTGCGGATAGAGCTCTCTCTGGGTTCAATAAACACTGTGTAAAATATTTTTCTGATTGGATAATATCTTTTGTTCTCGCATCGCACTTGGATTTTGGAAATTTATTTAAAAATTGGCAATTTTTTCTCGGAGTAGGAGATATAATTATTTTTCAATATTGCTAATTTAATAGTGCATAAGAAGTGCCCACTGGGTTAAATAAGAAAGGTGTAAAATATTTTTTCGATCGAATAATATCTTCTGCCCCCGCATTGTAATTGAAATGTTGCAGTTTTTGAAGAAAAGTGCACGTGTTATAGAAATAAATCAAACATGAAAAATGGATGGGTACAAACACTGTTTATTGCTGTATATATCGTACAATTGAATTTATTGTCTGAAAATTATTAAATAATCGCTGAGTCACAATATATTAATATAAAATTTGTTAAGAACATTGTAATCATAGAATGTTATGACATGCCAATACCAAAAGTTTACTTACACTTACACAGCAGGAAGAGGCTTGAAATCAGCCTTATGGTCGAATTCAGGCATAATTGATCGGGAAAAGAATGTGGATCTAATGAACCTGTATCTATTTTGGAATCCATGAACCTTAGCGGATGCTTCTGTTGCTCACTTGACAAACCGTTCCACTGCCTGTGTTTGACATGGGAAGTGAAACATTCTTTATTTTTCTTATCACGCACAATGGAACCAAATACGGCAGTGTATATATTACGGAGGATTGGTGGAGAAGTAATAGTAATTGAAGACCAGTCAATAATTTCCGTTCAGTTACCAGCTTCAAAATTCAGTTTTGTTGGGAGAAATACACGTACTGACTTTACATTGTAAGATGACTGTCTAGGCTTGATTATACGTCGTTCAGAAAGTTCTCTGATGTGCGGGCTTTCATCTTTCAACATACACAGCAAAATATTCTCAGGATGAGCAAAGAACGAATTAAGAGAAATTACTCCATCAACGACGTCCTTGAGGTCTTGAGATAAATACTTGAATCTAGAAATAGTATTCCACACATGCTTATCTCCATCTTTATAAGCTAGTGTTTAGATTTTATATTAAACCAGTTTGGAGTGTAGACTTTCATAACAAACTCAGCGATTTGTTTCAATTTCAAAGAAGGAACTGGAGAACTAACATATAGTCTCAGAAGTTTGTTCGCGGTTGTCAGCCAGCGTGAATGTGATAATGTACTAGGACTGCGTCTAGCCAGACCATCAGAACAATTTCCCAATCGTACCGTTTGAGATATTTCTAGAAAGTACATTTGATCCTTGCTTAAGTCACGTCTATCAGTTGTTGGTAACTCACCGACAATAATTTTGAAATTTGTTACTGGCAAAGCTTGAAATGTAAGAAGCGCCTTCCCAATATTACCAGAATATGATTTTGGACCATTTGTCGGCCCATCCAACGTTTCAAACAGATGCCTCAGAGTTAGTTCATTAAAATTCAGGAGACATATTACCCACTGAAGAGGTTTACCAAGTTTCAATTCCAGACACCGGATTTCCATCCGATATTAACAAATGTACCGTCACAGGCAATTGCCAGAAGCTGAGAATAATCTCTTGTAATACCTTTAAAATATCCGATAATAGTCGCGGAAATCTGTTTTGAGGGGCCAAATGAGTAATGTAACGTGAACCCGGTTCTTCCTCTTTTGTAAGATAATGTAGATAAATAAAGATTTGTAGATAAATGTTCCTCTTTTGTTTATTGTGTATCTTTCAGTATCTACTCTCTCCTCTATCAATGTAGAATTTTTACGACTATCGAAATACAGCCCCCTCAACAGTAATGCCTGAGCTTCACTTAAAGTTTGGAATTTTAAATCCTTTCTAACTTTAGCCTTTTCCCTTCGCAGCTTTTTTTGTCAGCCACCAAATCTGAGTTGTTGCTAGTTATGAGACCAACATCGTTAAGAACACTTAAAGCAATTGCAGCCACAGCCCGGTTCGAGACTCCGAGACTCCAAACCTGTCGCTAACCATAGCAGTTCAAGTGAGGCCAAGTCGCATTTGTGATGATTTAGATACAAGTGGAGTTAAATGTTTGTACTTAGGATCAGTAAGAGAGATTAAACGGTTCGATGTGGATGGTTTCTAAGTGTCCAGATTTAAATCTACTTCAGATATATCTGAAGAACAATCCATTTCTTCATCTTCATAATCTATATATCCTGCGTTAGGCATTGCTTGTGTATGATTTAAATATAAATTGTGAGCCTTTCTATCAATATTATCAGCAATATTCTGAAGTCGTTTTGTTTCATTAATGTCAAGCGAGCCAATGTAAAGAAGTCTCGTTATCCGTTGATATTCCAGGAAATTATGCTCATTTCAAGGTAATTTATTAGTACGCTCGCATTTGAAGTCTTCAAAAGCAATACATTTGCAGACCGCAATGTCAAATAACTTTGTGCATGCTTCTTGTCGAAATGCTTTGATCTTTGTTCGGAAAGCCTTCTTGGTATTATCTCTTTTGTAAGACTTCTTAAAATTGATATATTTTCCATGGTAGGTATGGATTATTTGCAGCACTCGAGAATGGGTCTCAATAGCCATGCTTCCTTCTGCCCATACAGACTCAATTTTAGTTGCAACATTTTCCGCAATTCTGGAGACACTGGGTTCATTGTTCCAACTTTTGGGTGGAAGATTTAATCTCTCATAAAAGCAGCAACATAGCATATCTTCGTATGTGCATTCCCAGAACACTGCGAAGTAGTGAGGAGGAATGTGAACCCATCCCTTCCTTTCACTACTTATCACTTCCTGTAAGAAAAGACAAGAAAAGTGCACCTTTCTTCAAAAATTGCAAAATTTGAATTGCGATGCGGGAACACAAGATATTATAAGATAGAAAAATATTTTACACCTTTCTTATTGATGCCAGTGGACACCTCTTTCGCACTATTAAAAAAGCAATTTTGAAAAATAATTATATTTCCTACGCCGAGTAAAAAGTGCCAATTTTTACGCAAGTTCCCAAATTCCAAGTGCGATGCGGGGGCAGAAGATATTATCCAATCAAAAATATTTCTCACAGTGTTTATTCAACCAAGATAGAACCCTTTCGGCACTATCAGAATAGCGATATCGAAAAAAAGTGCTTTTCGGCCCATCCTATATATACACGTTATTATAAAATTTTTACCACTATTTTAAAACGAACTTTTTCTATTTAAAGTTTTTTAGACATTAAAAAATTAAGCCGACACAAAATACCAGGTGACTCTATTATTTAAAGCTGTCACTTTTATATCCCGGCTGGAAAACAAAAATTAGAATTCATGTTATTATCTGAAGAGTCCAGGGGAAAAGTATATTCCATTTTTGTTTAATTTGAGGCTTCAGAACCGTTTGTTACCTCAATGGATGTAAGTTTGCAACAACCGATAAAAGCGCAAACACGTATATATCCATTCGCATAATTTAAGTTGTAAGTTGCTAATTCCCAAAAGATGCTATTGTATATTTTGGGGATATCGTTGTAGAATTTTTTGATGACAAAATATTATAAATCTGAAATGTTAACTAATACTTCGTTTTCGCGTGAACATGGAATTAAAATAAGATTTGATTTGCAGTGAATTGTTTAAAAAATTAACGTTATATGAATAATGTAATGCAGTTTTGATCTCTGAAATTAATTCCTTGTATGAATATATACAATGTTAATTACAACTAAGGCAGATAATTTCAAAATAGTTCAGATTTTCTTCAAGTAATCCTGGAAGACAAAAACAAACATCGATAATGCTAAATTGGCGTAAACGTCACTTTTGTTAATAAAACATGGAGTTGATTATGCAGCAATTATAAACAGAAATAATTTGATCTACACAATCGTACAGTTACATAATTGCAATTCTATAAAGTATTTAGCAGGAAATGAAATTTAACTTTTTCTGTTATTTCTTGGAGGAAGAAAGAATTTCAATCTTCTTTGAAGGATAGAGACTCCCTGGCAGATTTAAAAGTAAAGTTTATTAAAAAGAAACTTTGCGCTGGAAAATATTTTTACTTTGTTTTGATGTTTTTCGGCACCTCAATGAAAATACTGAAATAGCGATTTTTTTAAATGATAGCGTTATTTGCAGGTTCTGAAATTACGGATATGAAGTTATTTGCAGGTATTAAACCTACGAGTAATTCATTTTCTGCAGATGCCGTACCTATAAATAATTCGTTATTCTCTGTGAATAATGCGTTTTTTCCAGGTATTGTACCTACAGATGATAAATGATTTATAAATACTGTGACAACGGATAAAACATTATTTCCAGGTGTTTTCTACTCTATTGTTTTGTACATTTGCTACTTCGCAATTGCAGTATATTATTTTGATATTTTATAGCTTAATGTTTAGTTAATCTATGAATTATATTAAATTTCCTAGTGCCATCAACTTTCAGTGAAACTGAGAAAAAATTATTATAATTATTTTCTGTTTATTTGTCTTTAATATATGGTTCATTTTGTGTATAATAATGGATTTTAAATTAAAGACTAAAAAGTAGAAAATAATTATAATAAAAAATCTACTATTTAGTACACTAATAAAAGTGTGTTTTTAAAAACGGCTTTTATTCTTTTTCATTTTTAATACTTAAGTATCAGATAGGAAATTAGAATAGGAAGTTTGTGTAATAATAAACAAAGCTTAGAATAAGGAGTAAAATTAAAGGAAATACTAAATTTAAAATGCACAACTTTTGAAAGAAATTGTCTGAAATATAAATACTGCAAAGATTGTCCACGCTGATGCGAGGAAAAATATTTTTCGACCCTATTCGATCCCACGTGCAATTGCTGATATGCCTGTGCTCTAGCAACTGTTCCACACAAATTTCGCTTGCAAGTCGTATGGGGATAGTCCGTTACATATGTATAGCTCTGTGATTTGATAAAACTTTTAAATATGAATTATTTCTTTTTTCAATGAAAAGCTTCATTTTCCTAATGTTGGTATAAGAAGATTTAAACTATTATCTTAGAATCTTCGTTAACTGCATGGTGTTCTTTAAAATTTTTTCTTGAGAAATAAGTTATCTTTTAGGGTACGGAGCTCATCCGAACTATAAATTTAAATTTTTATTAAATATCTAGGCTACATTATCACCATTAAACTCTTCATTAAATAATTCTCTATAGAAAATTTAATCAGATTCAAGGGAAACCAGTGCCAAAAACTAGATAACAGAAATCAAAAGCATCATGTATGTTTCAAACAAAATATTGAAAAATCTCACAAAATGACATTAACCCTCCAGCCGTTAGTCTTTCAGATTGCTACAATTAATGAAATTGTCACTCTGAAAGAGTAGGTTATTCTCCAAGTTGTCAAGCTTTGGACAAAAGGATTTCAACCCCCTTTTGTGGACATTTTCGCGCCGAAGGGGCTATTAGACCTGCTATCGGGCGGCAGTGACAGATGACTTCTGACCTCGTTTCTTTGTGACAGGGTCCTTTGTTAGATGACCCTTCTTTAAGTATTTTCAGAAAAGTAGGGAATGTCTTGCTGTTTAAAATGCAACATGTTAGAATGGGAATCGGTGAAAGATTTTACATTTTTTATTAAAATTTCTATAAAATCCTTATAAGAAAAAAAATTAAAAAAATTTATATGAACCTTATTGTTATAAATTAAATGTGTACGTTTCATTGTTTACTCCTCACTAAATATTTTTATCACGTCGTACTATGAAATTATTGATCTAATTTAATTATTGAAACAAAAGAAGTATATATTGTTCATTCAGCCCATTGTAAATGTATTATAGTACTTAAAAACGCTTGTTTAATCCTCTCACACAGAGCGAGGCGGTCTGAAAATTTCCCCTTAACAACGACGAAGGCCGGTCTGAGGCGGTTGGCCTCTTTTGAGTGGAGGGAGGTGAAGTTCTGAGATCGCATAGGAGAAAAGAGCGGTAGGGGTTCCAATTACCCATGCCAACCACAGCCCATTTTCGTGCGCCTCCTGGGATGGTTACAGCAGGGGTGGGTGGTGGAGTAAATGACGACCCAGGTTGGAAGAGTCCAATTCATTTCGTATCCTTCCAAAAACGCCCGGTTTTAAAGGGGTTAGAAGAAAAAAGTCGTCTGGGTATTAAAGAGTAAAAACAATAATTAAAATTTGTAATACCATGTCATAATTTTGTTTCTTCAACATTTAGAAAAACAATTTTGTAAATAGGGAATCACGCGACATTTCAGATCTGTGGTGTTTATCTGCATGTGATTACGATTTTATATTTTGTTGAATTTTCATAACCTAGTATTTGTAACCAATGGATCGAATGGAATGGTGGATCTAAGAATTCGTTAAATGAGGGGCTACTGTGGGAAAAAAATCTTAGAAATTAAGAATAACTTAATAAAGATAATTATTGTTATACTTAATGTGCAAATGTATTGTAGTAATTAAAAATGTGTGATTAAAACAATAATCACAATTAGTAACGCTATGTTATAATTTTATTTCTTCCACATTTAAGAAAACAAATTTAAATAAGGAATCTCATACCATATTTCGGATTTGGAGATAACGATTTACGGAGTTTATCTGCATGATTATGATTTTTTTTTGTTAAATTTTCATAAATTAATATTTCTCACCAAGGGTGGATCTAGGAATTTTATAGGGAGGGGGGGGGAGAGGACTGAAGAAAAAAAAATCCTTTTTCTGAAATCTTAAAATGAAAGACATCTTCAAGTTATGCTCTTCTTTTATAATTTTTATATGGGATAAATTGACTTGTTGCGTTGTCATTCAATTAATTTCATCGCTCCTTTTGTTCGTATTCATAAACACACGGCAGAAACTTATTTGATTTCACAATTCCGGAAAAAAGCCCAAAAAGAATCATATGTAATGCTCAATAAACTTAAAATTCCCAATTATAAGAAATTATTACATTAACCCTCTGAAAGCCACAGTGCTTTGAAATCTAGTTCTTTTAAAACCCAGAATGGCCGAGGACAGAAATGAAAGTAGGTAAACATTTCCCTCCCCCTTCTGGTAAGCAAGATGTCATTTGCATCGTGGGGGTTCTTTTACCGTCTCCTCTATCGTATCCAAACCCTTGCTGACTGAATAGGGGTCTTTTACAAATTGTGATAAAACTATATATTTTCAGTAAAATATTTTCTAAAAGCTTTATTTTATTCATCTGTATATGATTATAACAGTAAAATACAAATTTGATGCGAAAACATGATTTTAGATTTTAATGAGCATGAAGGTACCATTTTAAAATCATTGCTGCGTTAGAAAAATTTGATCATTTAAGAGTTGCAATTTTTTTATTTCAAGAATGTACTCATCTAGATAACTCACTGTAAGCAAGTAATATATTATATTTATTAAAACCTAAATTATTTTGATTTATTTAATTATAAAGAAATTTATTTCCAGAGCAATTGCTCTGATTTATTTATAAGTATCTAAAAGATAAAAAAGTTCCAAAGTAGGAAAGTATCATTAAAATAAACGTATAAAAAGCAAAATTATTTCCAGAGTAAATAAATCAAAATTTGCTAAAAATTACAGAATTTAAAATTACAAGGCAGATCAAAAGAACGACACCGGACAGAGAATATTTACTAGGGCATGATATTCTCTTTTTTTGGTGAAACTTACTATTTATAAATATTGTTGGTATACTGCTAAAAGTAACGAAGTCAAAACCTGTGACCTTTTGAAGGCACACGATTGTTATTAAACACAAAATGCAATTGCTACGAAGAAAAGAAAAATGTCGAATTTTAATGAATGTAACAATTAAACCCTGGGTATTCTAATCAACGGGAACTTTTAATTGCATTATTGTTTAAAAATTATATTTTCTGACTTAAACAGCACTCTGAATAACTAATATCTGCCAATATTCAAGTGATCTGTAAGATTTTTTTGAAAAACGACTATTTAATTCATTCCATTTATAATTAAGACGGTTTAAAGTATTGGTAGGAAAAAGATTTAGCTTTGGAAAATACTTTATATTATTACAAAACACGATTTATACTAAAAAAATCAATGGTTTTTATATTTTATCAGTAAGACATTTTAAAGTATGAATATTTAAGTCATTGTATTCATAATTAAGACTTTAAAATACTGTTTAGAAAAAGAAATACTACAAACGCAATTTTTATTTTTAAAAAAATCAGCACATTTTGTTTACATAGTTTCCGATATTGGTTTTATAATAATATATATTAAAAAATTTCTATACTCTGAAATTCTTTAAAACTAAATAGAATTCATCAATATCAGCAAATGATATTTTGCTAAATTATTCCTGATATAAAACTTTCCAATATTCTGGCATTTGAGCAGTTAGTAAGCAGAAAGAGTAACGTAAATAAAGCATCTGCCCTCGAAGACTTACTGGAGACAACAACAAAGAGTGACAGTGGGAGGGGAAACAACCATTGTTAACAAGATAAGATTGCTCCGATCCGTTTCCCTATCCTTTTGAAAATGGGAAGGAAACAAGCATGCGACAATTCGGCCGCTCGGCCGTTTGTCTGGCAGTTTGCATGACGGGCCGGTAAAACCGTTGTGGCAGTCAGAGGGTCAAGAAAATATACGATATTATATAATCAATGTTAATCATTTCAGAATGAAACAGTTCAACAAGTTGATTACATAGATTTAGTCCATTATATTTTTTAACCCTCTGAGTGTTTCACACGTATTTCTACGTTGACCTTGGACAACCGCAAAAGCGTTAAACACGCATTTCAACGTGTGGTCGAAAACACCCCGAAATCGGTTTGCACTGAATTTTACGTTCATTGTTAACTGTCTCTAAAGTGTAACACACGTACTTTTCCGAATTTCTTACCCCCCCTTTCTTGGTTTGACATCTTGATTGATTATCCGGGGAGAGCACAGGTTAGCACAATGAAGACTGATAAGGATGTACTTACTGCAAATTAGAGATGGCACAGGATCCGAAACCCCACTCTCCCCTGTGGTGTAGGGAATTTTAAAGCTGTTTGCATTGAGATTATGTTTTCGGAAGAATTGCAGTGGTTTTTTTTTGCATTGTGTGTGTCGGAATTTGTAATCGCAATTTCGGATTAGTTCGGTTTAATGTCAGCCTGGTTTGATGCTGTATTATGTTTCAAGTGCTATTTTTTTAATACAATTTATGTGATATAAGATTTTTTTTCAATGCCTCAATGCTTTAAAGATCCATATCGAATGGTTACGTAAAATAGATATTGTGGTTTAAGTAAAATAGATTTTGTTCCAATACCGCATTCAGAGCATAAAAAAATTGAAAGCCTAAGGGGTTGTTAAGAAAAACTGCTATTTATATATACTTGAACAGTGTTCTTGAATCAACACATTTTACCCACGTTCAACTAGTTTTATGATATGAATGTAAACTTCTTTCATATTAATAATCTCCATCTACTCATTTTTCCTTTATAAAAATAGAGTAAAATTAAATTTTTGTCAAAAAATAGAGCAAATTTTAAGGTATATGAAAATGATTCATTATTTTTATTGTTTTATCTTTCAGATCAAATCGAAAATTTCAGTTTTGCAATGATTATTTCATTATATAGATTTGATTTTTATTAAAAAATTAATTTTCAGGTTTAAGTGTAATTTTCTAAGACTAGAACAGATTTTAACTTCATTATTACACTATTTAGAAAAATATCTTTTAAATTCATAAAAATTACAATGAAAAAATTCATTCCGAAAAATAATTATTATTTCATTAAATAATTATTAGTCGGAAATTTATTTTTAGGTCTCTCTGAACTGAAAAAATATCGTACATGGAAATAAAAGTTAAAGAAAGTGGAAGAAAATTTTATTTTTTTCATTGTAAAATATTTTCTTTTTGTTAAAGGCAGGGGAAAATATAGTTTAGATGAAAACGTTATCGTCTAAATGTAATGTTAGGGTGTGTGATCTTATCAGACTTTTAATAATCTTATTATGAGACTGATAATATCTGCAGCCTAACTCTCTTACGTTTATTTCAATAATCACTGAAAATGTTTATTTCTTGCTTAAAATAAAAGAAGACAAAAATATTTCTCAGAAAATATTATACGAATACTGTATTTGCGCATTAGTTCCTTGAAGCACAATTTTTTCCTGATGTGTTATTAAGCATTCTTCTATAAATGATTAAATCTATATAGCTAAATTGAATTGCTTTCGGTAAATGCCATGCCAACTGCAAGTTAAATTTTCATTAATGCTCTGAGAGAAGAAATCCACTAATATATGTTAGAAACCTTTGATACATCCAGATCCACTAATAACAACTTTGAAGACTGTTCTTCCAGTAATAATAGCAGTCTCTGGCTTTGGATTATTTCAAAATATTACTGTCACATGCCAGATCATATGTTTTATAGCAATATCTTGTGTGTGTGCTGTAATTTGTAAAGTATAATTTTTTAAATAAAATTCTGATTTATATATACGTTTTTATTTTCATTCTGAACTGTAATGGATAATAATGAGACTGTTATTTATTTTCCAAGTTGTATGATATATTTGAATTAGATCTATAATTTTATTTTTTTAAAAAAAAGAGTTTTATGTTAGTTAAATTTCCTTTATATTTGGTACGAAAAGGCCCAAAAATATTTTTGAATACCACACCGACAACGTCCAAGACATCTATAAATTGTGAAAAGGCACCTGAAAAATTTCGAATAGGTGTTAGATTTTTCTCCTTATTCTTTGATTTTGCCAAGTTTGCAAAAAATTGTCTGTAGAAAAAAAAATTCAATATTTTTTTTTATTTCGTAGCTAGCGCATTTTTGTAAAATTGATAAAAAAAAAAGTTTGATCGTTTTTACTTTCTAGTAAACGAAGTATAATACAAAGAGAAAGTATTATAATCGTCGGTCGTAAATTTCAACACGAGACTTTGATTAATCTCCACGTTTTAGACCTCCCTGAGTCCGAAAAACACAATTTCGGAATTTTATTTGTGAACATGGTAACTCAAAAACGGTTAAAGCTAGAAAGACGAAATCTGGTGTATGGACTTTATACAAAATTAGTATATTTCAATCAATATTTGGATAAAGTCCGTAAACGGGAAATTTGTCTGTTAGGGTTCATATGAACACGATAACTCAAAAACTTAAATAGCTAGATAGATAAAATTTGGTACACAGTTTCAAAAATTAGGAATGTAGGTCCGTATTAAATTTTGGACGAAATCCCTCGAAACGTTGACTGTCTGTAGGTTTCTGTAATCGCATGCTTGTGAACACTATAATTCCCAGACGCAACGACTTAGATAAATGAAATTTGGTATGTGGTCTTTTAACCCTAATTGTCCAATTTTCGTTTCAATCGGGTAAAAAAAACCTCTAATGCCCCTGAAACTCAATATGCCATTGCTTTTCGATAAAAAAATTATAAATAAAGAATTAGATTTAATTTTGAAAAATTCGCGACTGCATGCTCTAGTACTTGGACTATAGTATCAAAGTTTCAAATTTCAGCTGAATTAAATTAACGTTTATTATAATAGAAGATAATCTCTTGCGTACTAAATAAAGGTATATGAATAAGCTATTTCTTCCAACATTTAGTGCATTGGTTTTCTAAATGTAATCTTTAGTTTGAGGATTATTAACTCGCCCTCTTAAAAAGCATATATAACAAGTTTCAGTACAAAAGGCTTGTAGTATATTGTTTTATTTAAAACATTATTCAGGGGTTAAGAAGGTTATTTATAATCCTTCATATGTATTAATTATTACTGGCTATTTTGGAATATAGATTATTATGTTACTATCTATATAATAAATGTTTATGTGCATACAAAACGGATTTAGCCAGTTAAGCTCCGTTTATATTTGTGATCGGCTCTAAATTTTTTACCTTTTATCGAATACTAGATCAAGAAACACTATTAAAAGTTTTATAGTGCCATCAGAGATTAGTAAAATATATATAAATGGCATTGTTGTTGATCCTTAAAATTAAGAAAATAATTTTTACATTCGTAGACTAATATGCTGACGTGTAGACTGAAAATAAATTGAAGTCAAGAATAAAAAGAAGACTAATGATATGAAGTACAGCCAATATCTAAAATACAACTATTAATAAACATAAAATAAATTGAAGTCACAGACATCTAAAGAATATCAACTTTCATGCAACTTCGATGATGTTCATATTTTTAGAAACTCACAACATGAAAAATAAGTAATATAGCCTTCATTTTTTTGGCCCAACGGTCTGGCATTTGTCTAGTCTAACGGTGTTTATTTTTGTCATCTGGTGTTATGGACACGGGCAGAATGAGGCATCTCGAAGACATGAAGTGTAATTTTGTCACACGACAGGTGAAATTTCCAAAAGCACTAAAACCTAGTTTGAATAGGTTCCAAGCTGAATAGAACGGATTCTTGCGGTTAGCCAGCCCCTCCGAGGGGTTGCTGATTGTCCTCAGTTTAGA
>BGPR01006274.1:62159-76532 GCA_013235015.1 Araneus ventricosus | reverse complement strand
TTTGAGGTACGACTTCAGCATCGTTTCGTTTGAGGTACGACTTCAGCATCGTTTCGTTTGAGGTACGACTTAAGCAACGCCACGTGTAATATTTTAAATAAGCATTATAAAAAAATGAATTGGTCCAGAGCGCCATAGTTACAAAAAAGCAAATATTCAAATAGCAGAGAATGATACCTTAAGAAATAACGCCATTTTATTTATAATAGTTATTCTTCTCCGTCTTACGAAATATGCACGAAAACTGTAAGAAAACTATCGAAAACTTATTTTTCTTCGAGTTTACGTTGAAACGCATAGAAGTTCCGTTTGAATAATGGAATTAACATCGCCGATGCTAGTAGTCATCGTACTGCCGTCAACGTTGCTGGGAACAAAGTCAGAATGGCATCAATACGACTTAGGCTATGGCAAGACTTGAGCAACCTTATTTAAGTTTAGTTTTAATTTTTATCCTTAATTTGTTTTTTTTTTTGTTAATATTTTTCTTAGCTTTTCTGAAAGTTGACGTGCATGTTGTATGTTTTCTGTTTTATGACACTATGTTTTTATGTGTTATGCTTAAGTCGTATGTACTATGTTTTTATGTGTTATGCATAAGTCGTATACATGTCATAGCATGTATGTTCTGTGAATTTTCCCTGCCGGCTTTCATGCGTCGTACGCCATCTCGGGTCGGTAGGTGAAGCCGGCGAGGGTTAAATAAATAAATAAAAAAAAGTCCGTAATATAATAGTTATGGTAAATGAGAACGCTTCAAACGAAGGACAGAAGCATCCTCTACCATGCCTGTATGAGTGTTTGTGAGTTAATTTCTGAATGGCTATTTTAATATTGCAAATATCAGAATCTCCTGCGCCCTTCCGGGGGTTGATGAAATTTATAAAAATAATTTATGCCTGTTGAATGTCGAGTTTCTGCCCAGTCCTTTGTACTTTTTTTTTATCAATTTTTATTGTGTTTTTAATGCCTTACTTTATTGTCATTGTATGTTTTATTTTGGGCGGGACTGGAAGAGCAGTTGTAGTTTTTTAATTTTTAAAATTTTGTATTATATGCTTATTTTATGTTATATGCTTTTTGTAATTTCTATGCATATCTGATCATGTAGTGTTCGACTGGTGAGGTCGGGATCGCTATTTCCTCGCATACCCATTTCAGGCCTTACACCCTTATGGGTATGCCGGGCTGGCGAGGGCGTTCTATATATCTATCTACCCTCACCACTAGTAAGAATAGTGCCCCCATGTAGTACTGACTGTGAGCATCCAGTCTGAACTGAGAGATAAGGGCAGTGAAACCGCCGAAACTGAAAAGTTGTTAATGATAAACTGATAATCTAAATGTTTTAAAATGACGGAATTTTATTTTTTAACGTAGGACTAAATTCCTCCCATTGGGGAAGGAATTTCATTCACACGCCAAAACGCCACAAAAAACGTTGTATGGGAGATCCTCTATATCTCAGTAACTACATATGTTACTAATGTTTTATTTTAGAGATAAAGAGTAACAACAGAAGTTACAAAAAGAATTTGAAAATCGGAATTGTATTTCAGCGACTACTGAGTCGCAAAGTTGCGCAAAAATACGCATGAATTGGTGACGCGACCCTTTATTTCTCGGTAACAACATATGCTAAAAATATAACTAATGTCTTATTTTAGAGATAAAGGGTAATCACAGAAGTTACAAAAAAATTCATATGGTTGATTATTACCATAATCATATAGAGAATGTGTTGTGGAGAGTCACGCGGGAAAAGTAGTCCTACGCCTTTAACATCAGCGGCTGTTTGAAAAAGACAGCCTCCCGTCATTTTTTTGTGAATGTCTAATGTTAATATGATAAATTTGGTAATAGTAAAAGAGCTAGTTAGGGCCATAAGGTTAAATCTGACTCGAGTCAAATGTCTTCTTGTCGGTGAGGTGTTGAAATTAAGAGAGAAAATACATGCTGAGATGTCTTTATCAACTGACTACGGTTTAGAATTGTGCAGTCCACCACCAATAGTTCTGATGCAGCATCAAAATGGGAGGAAATTTTATGAATGAAATAATATATATCATGATAAATCTTCAAAGCAATGGGTGTGAATCTCACAATACATCGTAGTTCATAATAATCTGTTTCGTTCGCTGGGAATACTGATTTTGTTTAACTTCAATTGAATCTATTTGACATAATTTGATATTTAAAGTTCCCTTAAATAATTTAAAATTTCTTATTAATTCTGTTAAATTAATTATTATAATAGTTTATTATTACTATATTAGAATTATTATAATAGTTAACAATTAGGTATAATAATATTAATAATAATTAGTTAATAGTTATAATATAATAATTAGTTAAATAGATATAATAAATAATTTAGATTAATAGAATATAATAATACAGAAATAATAATATAAATGAGTTAAATAGATAAATAGATATAATAATTAGTTAATAGTTAATAATTAGACATATTAGAATTATTATAATAGTTTAATTATAATAATAAATAATTAAGTAATTTTAAACTTCTTATTGTGAGACATTTAACCAGTGTTTTTCAAGTATCCTTGTCCCTGTTCTGTTCATTGTCTATATGAGTATCTCTAATGGAGTAAATTAACTGTTCATGTCATCTAACATCCAATGGCACGTTGTCGACGCCAACATCATTGTGTTATTCCCTAGTAGCCGCCTTCGACGACCAGCTTGTTCGCCGGGAATCTAATTTCAAATGAAGCTCTTATGCGTAATTTTATATTCCTGGTTCCCTTAACAAAGTAATTTTTAACTTCAAATTGCGATAGACATTTAACCCGCGTTCTTTTCGTATCCGACTTTACTTTCTTATTTCTTATAAACAAAACAGCTCTCTCAATCGTATTACAAACTACATTACTGATTACTTGTAAAAAGTATTGATCTGCATTTTATGTCAACATTTTAAGCAGTCATTTTGTGTAATACATTTAGAAAGTAATTATATTTCAATAATTTTTTCTGCATTGCGCAAGAAGTGTACAAAAAAATTTGGACGGAAATTAATCAATTATAATGAATTTAAATATCACCTTTATCTTTATCTTTAAAAGGTTTTATACTTAATTCAGAAAATCACTCCTGTTGCTTCAACCGCTACTTTCCTATTGATTACGAGATGAGCTTTTTAAATCCTTTCCTCCTAACTGCAAATGACCAACAATGGCTGCCCTTTCATTGTTGACAAATCACCGATTAGCGGCGTCCTCCCCCGCCCTTCCTCCCTACATTTGGTCGAAAAGAGAAACGGTGTCCTTGAGCGACCTTGACCGCAGTTAATGACAATTTAAAACCTTGTAAAATTAAAAGTAGTACAGTACTCATACTAATACCATTGGAAAGATAATTGTCTGCACTTTAAAGTGGCATAAAATCATTTTCATGCAATAGTTCTTTAAGAACTTATTTACGAAAATATGGCCGAAAACGTTCAAAATTTGCTTAATTTTTAAATAATTAAAATTTGAATAAAAAATTGACAAAAAATGGCTCCGAGGTGCACATTCCCATCCTCCAAAGTATACCTGTACCAAATTTGTTAGCTCTAAGTTTAACGGTCTGTCGCCAACAGACACACACTTTCTCTTTTATTATTAGTAAAGATAGAAATAGAGATGCAAAATTAGCATTTTGTTCCGACATTAAAATGGTGCAGCACATTTTACGTCCAACAACTTATTAGCTGAATTAAAACATGCCGATAAAAAGAGTTTAAAGATAAGCAACCATAGTCTTTGAGAGTACTGGTTATATTTCCTAATATAACTAACTTAGTGGATTTTGTTTACAGATTTCTCAGAAAAATCAATAAAATTAAAGTAAAATGCATTAGGATTTACTTTTTTACCTTAGCTTTCAAGAATGGAGGAAAAACGCGTAACTAAATATTTGTATAAACAACGAAAAGTATTGTAAATTGCGCTTAAAGATATTTTTGGAAATTTATTTTTTAAAAAAATGGACAAGTACTAAGTTGCCATCATTAAAAAGAAAATGTTTTGAATTTTAAGATGGTGCGAAAATCATTTTTTGAGTGATAATATTTTCGGAAGTTATCGATGAAAAATGCCAGCATTCTGATTAATCTTCAATTAATTAAAATTCTAATTAAGATTTCAAAAAAATGGACCCAAGGTGCACATTACCATCCTCCAAACCAAATAAATATGTGTCAAATTTGGTAACTATAGGTTTAAAGTTTATCCTATAGAGCGTCAACAGATACACATTCTTCTTTATTATTAGTAGAACTGGATTGAAATTATATTTAACCTTCGGTAACAAGGTTTACTTATAAAAATATTTGAATTAATTTTCTTGAACACAATAAATATTTAAACACATGAATACATTAAATGTTTTTATTTAAAAAATGCTATATAAATATTCTAACCTATAACTATTGAAGACAACAAATTAATTTCACACAGATTTTAATAAACTCATTTAGTTAAAACTAAACAAACTTGACATCCTGAAGGCAATTTCGTAGACAATCAATTTTGGAAACGCTGTTGCATCCGTAGCAAAAAGCTAATTTAAGAATAATTTACAAATCGAGTTAAAAGTTAATGAATACCGAATTAAAAAGTAAGAAAATATTTGAAGAGTGATGAATTGGACTCCTTCTATTGTCGAAGACTTCCGCAGTTTCAGAAGTTAATGACGGAAATCAATTACGCGCAGAGGATGCTGGGATAATTGAATAGCATTTTTCTCTAAAGTGAGGCGGTGAGCTTAGACTTCAAGGCGTACAGAAAAACATAAATGTCTACTTAATTATATGAGTGGAAAAGAAATCAGCCACATTATACTAATTAGTATTAGTTAATTCACGATGAAAGTTTAATGAAGCACAGTTTATGTAAGGAAACAAATTAATTGCTTTAGTGCAATACATGGTTTGGAGTGTTATGCATTTTTCTTTTGTTGGTGCGTGCAGATTTCTTAAATGGAAATTGCAGTTTTGCAAATATTGGCTAATTTTTTCTTATTTTCTTAGCGAAAAAATTAAAAAAATAGCGGTTTAAATTTTACGAAATAGGCTGAAAATATAGGGTTATTCAAAATAGTCTCACCCATTTCAAATGTCTATAACTTCCTTGTAAACAATGATAGGAAGAAAATTTTAAGCGTAATACAGAAGAAAGTTCAAGGTTTTGCTTGCGTACATGATAATTGCCTTCTGTGACTTCCTTTGCCCACACAGGGAACATCTGTGCAGTAGTCCATTTCACTACCACGTGAAACACAATGGCGTAGCGAGGGCAACTGGCGCCCGGGGCATAATATGATTTATTTTGGCCCCCTGTCGTCAGTAGCAAGTGTCGATGAAGTCCGGGACATGGCTTCATTTTCTCGCCACGACATGATATTTCACTTTAAAAAGAGGCATAAAAGCGATAATATTTTGTCCCTATGGCATACTCTGAGACTGGCATCCGGGACATCTACTCTACACCCCCTTGCTCCCCCGGTCGCTATGCAACTGATGAAGTATTCTCTATACGCACCTTCAATTCTTTCAAGCAGAGAAGGGGTACCACATATCCTACTGAAATAAAGACGCAAGAAGTAATTTCAAAAGATTTAAATGGCCACATGCATATTCTGCATGTGGCTATCAGACGCTCATCAATGGCTGCCAACATGCTTCACATTAAATGCACATTAGTTCCACAAGAAATTCTCTTCTATAGAATCGGGTTTCGAAGCTGAGACTTAGTTTCAGTGCATGGTCCTATAGTTTCCACAAGAATGCAACTTAAGTGTTCACCAGTATACTTTTGTAATATTGCTTGCTTTTGAAGTACTACACGTGCTTATGAGGTACGGGGCTATAAACGACGAATTAATTTAGAACGATGATAACGAACTCGAATGTAAATGACTCATGTCAAGCGAATAGAGGCAGGCAGACCAAATGCAATGGGCGTATGTTATTTCGCTGGAGAGCCCATATTCTCCCCTCGGGTAATGAGAGCTTTGCCTAGGTATATAAGGAAAGTTGGAAACTCTCTTGAAAGCTTGTATGCGATCTCTGCGAAAAGCAGATGTTAACAGAGTTGAAGGCATGGATTCTTTCAGAGAAGTTTAGGCTGAAGTACAGGACGTCAAAGGGATCTCTACCCCTAACATTAGGGTCAATTTTCCCTCTGATTATGTGGCAATGTGCAGTCGCAATCCTTGTTGGTTTAGTAAAATCGAATGAAATGTTTGAATCAATGCAAGTTTGATGGATATTATTACTGTAGACTTTATTAGTGTAGAATATTAGAATCTCATAAGTTGAGAATATTAGAATTCTTTATTACTGAAAAATATTATAACTTTAATATTAGAATTAAGAAGTTATTTCATTAGTGACGAATAGAGATTTGTGTCTTTCATTTTTCTTCAAGATTATATAAGAAAAGGAACAAACAGCATTACGAATTCAGAACTTACCCACAAACAATATGTTTAATCTTATAAATCTTCTTTAAAAGATTAAATAAATAAATGCTTACATTTTTCATTATCATCTTCTAGTCCCAAAAATTATGCTCATGCTTTGTTTTTCTTTGTTTCATAAATTATATTTTTAAGGAAGCTTAACGATCTCGTAAAGATTTACTCTTCCTAAATTATCTTAAATTCAAAACGGTTTTTCGATGTACGTTGCGCAAATTAACAACCCATTCAAACTTCTCCATGAAATTTAATTAAATCGAGAAAATTCCAAATGTGAAACATTTTAGACGTTAAAGCTATATACTCATTATTTTATTTCAAAAATGTGAAAATCATAAAACGTTATAATTTAATGCAAAATTATGCAATTCCGTTCCAGCGGAAATCTAAGCAATTTCAGAAAAAAAGGAATTCAATTTAAGAATTTTATTTTAACTAGCGAAAACTCAATAACTACTTTTAATTAACTTAAAGAAATAAATTTAAGTTGATACGCTCGAAAGTAAGGAATGCAATCCAAAAACAAGATAGAAACAAAATCCCAGCGCTTCAGTCAAACTTAATCTTGATGAATAAAAATATTTTTTAATCTATTATCAAAACATTAAATTAAAACGATAAATAACTATTCCAGTAGTTTCTTTTTTTCAATACGCATTTTCGAAATTAATTTTCATTGTAGGAAAATTGAAGAACATAAAATGATTAGTTTCCCCCAAAACATAGAAGAAGGAATGGAAGTTACGGTCTAAATGAAACTATATCCAGAATTTAAATTAATTTTTCAATTACTTTACGTACATTAAATACTTTAATTGATTATGTTGTGAATTCTCTTTTAAGCAAATAGGTATTATCAGAAAATTAATTTGAAATAAAAAAATGCGAGGCAAAATTTAATTTACTAATGAAATTTAAGAAAGGAAATTTCATTAATTAAATGAAGGGAAAATATTTCTTCGCTATTGAATATCAAATAAAATAAATTTAATTATCATTTATTATAAAGAATTGAAAATCAAGCAATCGTATTTAAAATGTAAAAGCTAGTGCAATAATGTTAAAACCAAAATCTAGCAGAATGAAAATAGTTTATTTTATTACAAAGCTAGTTTCAAATAGGTTCATGTGTGGGAGTTGCACAAAAATTTCTTAAAATCCCTGTGTTGAAAAAATACTAATTAAAAAAGGAATTTACTAACAAATCCTACAGAATGTGAGATTTTTAACGAAGTGTTTATTATTGCCCTCTGTGTTATTAATTAATTCATTCAAATAATTTGTAGAAAATTAGAACTTGAATCGCGATCTTTAATTTTTTAAATTTCTGAACTTCATTTGTATGATATACAAATTATTTTGTTTCAATAATATGAAAAAAACTAATATTTCGGAAGTAAATAGAAAAGGAGATTTGAAATTGATTAAGAAATGTATTTTGACTGTAGAAAACTGATAAGAAATTAAGTGTGATCAAATAAAATAAGAAAAAATTACCAGCTGTCGTCTGATCTAGTTAGAGTAAATTGTTAAGGGTTCAACAGATAACAAGGTTCATAACAAGAAAACACTGGTTAAATATACTGGTGATAAAAATTAAGAGAATTTTTGGTGTTAATACATTAATACTGAAAATTAAGAGAATTTTCACTTTTAGTTGATTACGTACGGAATAATGGACATGTTTTAATGAAATAAGAGTATGTATAGATTGGTATAATAGAGACACCAAAGGCTGTATGCTCAATGGACGTACAAACAGGCTCTGCGAGTTTGTGAGGTATAGGGATGAGATCTCGGAGCTCTCTAAATTTTCTTTTTCAGAGATGAATTGACTCTGATTTCATTTTAAGGGTGGTAACCTCTTCTACATAGGGCTCATCTGTTCGACGAAATTGTTGGACTTGAGGAATTCGCCGGATGATTTGGTCAGCCAGATATCGAGACTTAACTCCTATAGAACATATATGGGATGCTCTTGGGTAAGAAATTGTAACTCTCCCCTTTCCTAAAGCCGTCTAGGACCTGACAATAGTGTTGCTGGAGGTGCAGAACCGGCTACCACATGGACTCATAAACTAACTGATATCCGGTATAAATTCACGTTGTGAGTGCTGCCAAATCTATCAGAGGGGACCATATCTCGTATTAATTTTTTCTTCGTTTGTTTAATATTATAATCTGTTTCAGACCTTCTGCGCTGTTGAGTCTTACACAAGATCATGTTCATGTACCATAACCGTGGCATGATTTCTTATTATTGTCATGTCAACTTATGTTATTTATTACACGAATTCACTAAATTATTCGCAGAAATTCTGGACATAATCCAAAAAAAGTAAAAATTATTTTTATTTTGAACACCAGTGTATTACTAAATTCAGGAAATTCATTTCGAAGAAATCAGGTTTTTATTTGGTTTCTTACTACAAATTATCCTAGTGAAATCACTCTTGTCTGTTTTCGTATTATGAAATCTGAGAAATGTATGACGCTAAATGTATACGGGCAAATAAATACCTGCGAAAAATCGTACAAAATAACACAAATTAATAAACAAAATTTATTCTGCATTAAATTTCGAATTCAGGCTCCTAGGTGCATTGAGTCACCATTATGACTACCTCTGTGCTGAATTTTATGGTTGTAAGAGCGATGGATTCTGTTGTAAAGTTAATTAAATCACTAAAGGTCAATTAGGACAATTAATTGTTAAATTCTAAGTTGTAAAGTTTAGGTGAGTTTTTGAATGTCAATTAGAATATTTAATTGTTAAATGCTAAAAAGGAGTGAAAGTTAAATGAGTGAAAGTTACGTTTATCGTAAAGTTTGATTAAATTATGTAAAGCTTAATTGAAATATTTTTATTTATAAAATTCAAATTGACTGTTGGAATTCTAGAAGTCTGATATGCAGCCATGTTGTTATATAAATTAATTATTTCTCTTATATATATATTTTTTATTGTTAATTCTTCTATAAATTTTGTTCTCATTGTTAGTCAACCAAAATCAATTATCTTATTCTTTTAATATTCAAAAAAAAAAAAAAATATTAATTAGGAAAATTTTTATTTCGGTTTAAGTAAAAGTTCAGCAAAGATAGGCTTCAAAACAGAGTGCAATGAACCTTTGTAGCAGAATAGAATTCCCGCCTTTCAAGCCTAGCTCGCCTCCCACCTTGCAAAGCTTAAGAAAAACACATGGCCCCAGATATTTTCCTCTTTACTTAAAAAACAGTTGTGGGTGTCCTTTTTAGAAATTGTCGGTAAAATTCTGATTCACACGCATTTTTGCAGCTGTGCTCAGTAGTTGAAAAAAACCTTTGACCCTTTTGGGGCGCAGTTTAATTCTGGGACCTCCAGGCAAGCTTGAGAAACATTCCGTGCCTTTGAGGTAAAAACACGGCCTTGAGAAAAATTCATTTTGGAATTTCTTTTCGGCTCTAATCCTGACAGAAATATGGGACGTTTCTACCCAAAAATTGCAGTTCAGTATTCCCTTCTGAAATTTATGGCGAGGGAGCACATCTTACTATTTTTCGACCTTTGACCCTTGCGATTCGGAGCGGGAGCCCTGCTCAATTCCTGTCAACACTTCGTAATTTTTTTTTCGTTAGAGAAAGTCAAAATCTTGTATACCACGTGGTTTTTGGGGGCGTGATTAATCTAAGGGGTTGCTTGATTGTGAAAACTTTTGACCAATGAGGTCTTAATAAGTTGGCTACTTTGCGTAAAAGCCATCGCCAATAAAAATTTAAAAAAGGGTGTTTGGGGGTTCTACAGGGACTGAGAGAGACAGAGAGAGAGAGAGACTGACAGAGGGAGAGAGAGAGACAGACGGACACTGGCAGATAAAGGGAGAGCTAAAAATTTCTCTTTGGACTGGACTTAAAAAAATTTAGAAAAGGATGATTTAGAAAAATTTAGATGGAGACGATTAAGAAAGAAATAGATGGGGTTGCGTGAGCGAAATGGAAATGCGAAGAAGAGCGTCTTCCGAAGCGGATTAGAGTTCTAAGCCCTCAGAGATAGCCAGTGAACGTGGTGGCGACCAGGATATCCCCTGCTCTCAGCGCAGAAGCATTCGGCGAATTTCCGAAGGTGTACCATGGCGTACATAGCACAAATATGAGAAATTTGTCATGTTCAAAAATTCACCGGTCGTGTTTTTAAAAGAAGTCATAAATCCTCCAGCCGTCGGCGAATTCCGGTCAAAAGGATAACCAAT
Organism: Araneus ventricosus; assembly: GCA_013235015.1. Lineage (NCBI taxonomy): Eukaryota > Metazoa > Arthropoda > Arachnida > Araneae > Araneidae > Araneus > Araneus ventricosus. The sequence continues at coordinate 65,814 of BGPR01006274.1, read as the reverse complement.
AAACCCGTCAAATAAAATGTCGCAGGGCCCCATTGTGATGGAAAAAGAGTCTACCTATTGCTAGGAGCCCGGAGAAAATCCGTTACTCGTGGTCTCAATGTTACGTGGGATTGTCTAATGGATCAGTGGCGAGCTCCGGCAAAAAGTGTCCAGAGGCCCCGTCAAACAAACAATGCCTTCTTCAATGTGTTCTTTTCCACCCAGTCCGGGACAATAAACATATATCTTGCTGTCTATTCGCTGAAAAATGAACTCCAACATTGCTGATTGTTCGCCATCCAACTTACCGACGAGAAGAGGCCATGTATAAAACCTTTCAGCGGCCATCAACAATTAAAGATAAGTGTTTTAATTAGAAAATTTTTGTACTGTTTAAAAGATCGAGATTTTGGATTCTAAATGGGGATTTTTGCTTAGCCTGAATTTTGTGGTATTTTCCTTTTAACATGCAGGTTTAACTATACTTGATAGGCATGAAATAATAATTATTTTGTTAATAATATGAAGTTTTAGGCAGGTTCTAACTTTTCAGCATGAAGTAAAATTAACTTGCAAATAATGTAATGTAAAGTTATATACATGAAAATTATAAAGATCATAAAAGGGTAAAGGTGTTATATATTAAGTTGCAATATTCTGCATTTAAGAACAAAATTATTTATGTGTTATAAATATGTATATCATAGATTTCAAAATTAGTGTTAAATTGAATGCGAAAAGAGTCCATGCAATACCTGTTTAGATAAAATGAAATTTTTGAGTAACCACATAAAAATATTGAATTTAAAATAAATTAACATGTTGGAATGCTATGTTGAAAATTAGAACTAAAAGGTTATAGTTAAAACTTTATATTATATGCTGTTCTGAAATTTCAATTATATTGATTGTCTAAGCAATCCATAGAAGTTTTGTTATAATTTTCTTATATAGAACATCTAAGTATTTATAAAGTGTTATTCCTTTTTGAAATGTTCTAACATCAGTAATTGTGCATCCTTGCTACAAAGAATCAAATGCATGGTGTTTAAAAGGAGATATTTCTATTAATATAAAATAACAATTAAAGTTTTAATTTTGAGATGGCCACTCGTATAATCCTAGAATGATAAGTTTAATATTTAAAAATTTTGAATAGGCTATAGGGTAAAAATTTGGAATCATAAATGAACATTAATTGAAAATCTGTTTGAGAAAGGGTCGACCCTAATACTGATGACTTACCTTAAAGATTGTTATGGATGTCAAGATTTAAAAATTCTTGTATGTGTGTCATTAATATATGTGTATTTATGTGAAAAAGGTAACTTAATAAATTAATTAGGTTTAAAATTTGGCTTTGTTTTCCTTGTCAATGTGTAAGCACAGAGAAAGTATGTGTCAGGGTTATATTGCGGGTTTTAGATTTTTTTCTAAAACATAACACAACGCTTTGGGTTAATCACTTTTCTAATTTATATTTTGGTAAATATGAATGTTATTAAAGGATATATGAGATAGAAGCTAAGTTGAAAATGCATCTTATGCCTGTTGCTAAAATTTCATTAAGTGATGATGTTGAACAGTAGTTGAGAATTTGTTTGATATTAATTGATGTTAGGGTTATGAGATTCTAAGATTACTGATTTGTATGATGTTCAGATTGAGATTAAATAGCAGTAAATTTTGAGCTAATTAAGCAACAGGTGTAGTTACATTCTAAATTACTGAAACTTCTAGTTATTTTAAATGAGTAAATGATATAATAGAGATTCTTAATATCCTTAATCTAATAATTTGTTTAGTAATACTTGAATGCTTTTGAGTCAAACAAAGGATCTTTAGAAATTTCTAATTTGGTTATGCTTATGTAGCTTGAGGAATTGAGAATTACCTTTTGAGTTATTGTTGTGGAGTATATGATTTTGGATATAGAATAGATGTAAACAAACAATCTATTGATTCTTCTAAAACAGTAAACAAGGTCAAATTCAAAATCAAAACTTCACAATAATTCATCTGGACACCGCACACAAACTCTTCCTTTTATAATGATTGAATATCTAAAAAGACAAAAAATAAGGATTGAATATCCAAAAAGACAAAAATTAATAAAAGCAATTTAATTAGTGTGCGCAAGTGCAGCATTATTCAGGAAAAAATTGCGAAGTAGAAAATAAATATAAATACTAATAAAGGGAACTTTTAATTGTGGATGAGTTAAAAATACAAAAATAATAGCAGACAAAGATAGGAAGTAAGAATCCGCGGGATGACATCATCAGAGGCCATTCATCCATGCAGACTCAAAACTAGAATAGGTTTTCTGTAGAGGAAAAGGACTTTAAGGTCTGAATTTAATATGAATTTCCTTTAAGGCCTGAACCTATTCCGGAATATATTGGAAAGAAAAACATTTATCCAGAAAGAAGAAATTTCTAGTCTTTTAAACAAAATGTAAAGAAGGGCTTAAAATCTTACCTCACATAAAAGTTGTGGAACAAAAGAAAGGAAGCCGTTACAAAGTAAACTTAGTAAATAAGTACGTGCACCTATCTCCATCTAGCGAGGGATACACTAAATAAAAACTTGATAATTTTTTTTGTAGATTTTTCACAAAAAAATTTTTAAGGTTTTGTTTTTAATATTTTAAATTTTTTTTGTTTTTATGCATTTTTATAATTTTTATTTTCATTTTTTCTTCTTTTTATAATCATAGATAACTATTTTATATTAATTTTTAATAATCGAAGGTATAGATTCACAGATAAATTTCGCAATATCTTTAAAATATCATATCATAAATGAGTGTCAGCATCATTACAATACTGCCTACATAAATAAATATAATTAGGGAAAAAAACTGGAAGATGCAGTTTTTAGAGAGTAATTAATTTAGCTGATCTTAAAAGTTAACCATTTAATTTTGATTTTAATAGGAAAATAAAATTTTCGCTAAATTGAATTTGTGTGAAGTTCTTTTAGGATGGAAATTACCTTATTAGAAGTTGGAAACGTTTTCCTATATTTAATTATTCAAATTTTGCGGCTAATTAGTTTACTAAAATAAACAAAACATTCCTCCCGTAACAGCTTTTTTGAACTCAGACTGCTTAATTGTTTTCACCGCAATTAATAAACAAGAACCAATTAGGTAAGCAAATTTGGCCGCTTCAATGTAGAATCAAATTAGTTAATTAAATTGCATCTAATTTGAGAGGAAAAAACATTGTATTTACATTGTTTATTTAACGAAAGGTAGTTTTTAGGTGTATTTTCGCAGTACTTCGTATTGTAATTCTGCATTGAAGGAAAGGTCAAGCTTTGTTGCTTTCGACATTTAAAGTTTGAAAATAATCGGGAATCTAGCTATGAAATATTTTCTTCAAAAGTGTAAATCGAAGAAATATTTAAGAAGCAAATCGTCGCTAAACAAGCAACAACACCTATCTCAATTTTTTTGAAATTTCAAAGAAAAGATTCAAATGAATCTTTCGCAACCATTAACGAATATTTTTGAATTTGTTTTCATGTCTGGTTGGAACATGTGGTCTCATGTTCACAGTAGATCTTAAAAGAATTCGTTTTCATGTCTGGCTGGAACATGTAGTCTCATGTTCATAGTAGACCTTAAAAGAATTTGTTATCATGTCTGGTTGGAACATGTGGTCTCATG
>BGPR01006274.1:37995-62149 GCA_013235015.1 Araneus ventricosus | reverse complement strand
CGGAGTGAAAGGTGGCTGGTTCATTTTTGAAGCTTTTAGATTGCCACGTACATTGTACGGGGGCAGGGAGCAATCTACTTGGCTGGAGAGAGCGAGGAATTTATCAGATTTCCCACGGGAGGACAGTTCATCAGTGGAATGGACCATATGTAAAATCAGCAGGCAGCGGGAAATATGGAAAAACAACACGTTTGCCCCATCCCTTACACTAAGTCGGGGCTATAGATAGATCTGGCGATCGACGCAATCTATATAAAGTTGCAATTCATTGCGATAAATAGATGACCCATGGTTTGGGGAATCAAACTTTTGTTAGATGCACAATTGACAGGAATGTTTAAAGGTGCAATACGTGCTCAAAATTTTCTGATATTATTGGTTTTAAAAATATATTAAACTATATATAATTCCATAAATAAAATATACAGTTTCCATGCATAGGAAATATGAAAAACAACACGTTAACCTCATTGCTTACGCTACGACCGGGGCAATAGATACATAGATCTGGCGATCGACGCAATCTATATAAAGGAGCAATTCATTGCGATAAATAGATGACCCGTGGTTTGGGGAATCAAACTTTTGTGAGATGCACAATTGACAGGAATGTTTAAAGGTGCAATACGTGCTGAAAATTTTCTGATATTATTGGTTTTAAAAATATATTTAAACCATATATAATTCCATAAATTAAATATACAGTTTCCATGCATAGGAAATATGAAAAACAACACGTTAGCCCCATTGCTTACGCTATGACCGGGGCTATAGATAGATCTGGCGATCGACGCAATCTATATAAAGTAGCAATTCATTGCGATAAATTGATGACCTGTGATTTGGGAAATCACCCTTGTGTGATGTACACGATTGACAGGAAGTCTTAAAGGCACAATGAGTGCTCAAAATTGTCTGATATTGCTGGTTCTCAATTTATACCCATTAAAGGACAATTCGCATTTTTTCCAATAATATTTTGTATACTAATATTACATGCCCTGAAATCAAACTGAAAAATCCTGGTCTAAAAACTTAAGTTTATTGTCCTCCTAGACCTAGCATCCCTGTTTAGACAAATTCCTATTAATGCAAAAAAAAGAAACATTCAAAATCTAAAACTATGTGAAATTCCAAAAAGAAAACAGTTACAATTGATAAAATTTAACAAAAAGATATTCAAAATTAAATAATAATCAAAATTAAAATTAATTAAAACTCTTTGTATAATACAGAATGGCGCATATGCAGCAACTTCTGATAAAATACAAATACGATTAATAGAAAAACAAAAAATTTGAAAAGAAAATTAAAAAAAGAAAAAATACATACAAGAAATAGAAGAAGTAAACAATGATGATACCAATACACCTTTTTGCGCGTTCAACGCAGCAGCATCAAGTGATTGCATCAGCAAAATTTTCTACAATTAACCAACAAATCTCAAGAATTAGACAGCAAAAATTCTCTGATAATTAAAATAATTAAAACACATAAAAGAAAAAATTAGAAAGTGAAAAATACAATCAAAATGAAAGAAATGGACTAGAACTCGAATGGTGAACTTCTTCAGAGTAGCCACTCTCCATCGGAGTTCTAATATGGACAAATTTTCTGTCGAAGGAATGACCAATAGTCAAAATTTATTCCTTCTGTAGCCTGAATCTGCAATATAGGAAAAAGAAAAAGAAAAAATTAAGAACATCCCTTAAAACAAAACCAATAGAGAGACAAAAGAAACGTAAATACTTACCCTCTGCCAAAATTAGAAGTAAGAATGAAAGACGCTATAAAAAATAAGGGAACAAAGGGAGTAAAAATCTAGAGACAAGCCCCTATCTCCATCTATATAGAAAAATTCGAACTAATTCCCAGAAGAACAAAACTTTTCAAGCTTTTTTTAATTAAGTTATTGACTTTCAGGAAATTATTAGGGTAGCCGTTATCTTTTAAGTTATTTTTTAAATTATCTAAAGCCTTAACAAAAGAAGAGTGGTTATTACAAATATTTTTAATCCTATTAATTTGAAAAAAATGGAATTTCTTATAATTTTATATTGAAGACTTGTTTGAAACTTACAAAGTGTAATAGCCTTGAAATTAAATTCTTTTCTTTTATCGTAAATGCCAATAGAGACACCTGAATTCAAAATTTCAATTTCCAGATCCAAAAAGTTGCATTTGTTCAATTCATTAATAGTTTTGTTTAATTTAAGCTCTTCTGGATAGCAATTATAAATGGAGTTAACATTATTATAATTAAACGCTAAAAGGTCATTAATGTAACGATAACCAAAAATAATCTCATTTTTAATTAGTTCTCTCTCAAATGAGTGAAGAAATATAGTAGCCAATGCACTAGAAAAACAACCCATAGGAATTCCTAAAAACTGCTTATAATAGTTAATTCCTTTAAAGAGATAATTTTCACAAATATTAACTCTGCAAATTTCTAAAAATTTATTTTTATCAATTAAATCAGTATTCAGGTATAAATCATATACATTTGAGCACGCTTTAATTAATTTATTGTGTGGGAGGCTAGTAAAAAGATTTTAAAAATCAAATGTATTAATGTTATATATTTTATTTTATTTGAGAAAATTCAAAATTTTAGCGTTACCATCAATAATAAAGTTCTCTTCTTTGATTTTATTAAGAATAATTTTTAGAAATTTAAAGAAAAATTTACCAAAATGATAATTTTATGAAATTTAATAGTAGGGAAAAGGTAAGGATTATTGAAATTACTGGTTTTAATTTTAGTGTTTTTTAGCAAATGTTAACATTCTCTTATCCAGTTCTTTTTTTCCAAATTTGATAAGTTGATATGTTTTATTTGAATTATATTCATTAAGAATAATTTCCTTGAAGTGTAATTTACACATTCTGCAAAAATTATTTCCTGCTTTGTCAACTGTGGTAATAATAAATTTACTTTTAAAATGATCAATTTCTTTTTTAAAATGCTTGTTGGAGAAAATGCATCTATTAATAATTTTATTTTTATTTTTATATATTCTATTTTTGGTCTCCATTAAGATGCGCTGTTTCCATTTTCCAAATCCTTCAATAGGCCAATGATATTTCCTGGCAATATTTGCAATGAAAACATCTAAGTCTCGATTAATGGAATTAACCACCCTTATTTGACTAACTTTATTTCTTAAACTAAATTTAGCTCCCTTTATCATAATATCTCTAAGAGATTTGGATTTAACAATATTCAAATTACCCGTGATCATATGTCCCCTATCTTTATCAATAAAATCTTTAAAATCTTTTTCATTATGAAAACAGCGTGTACTGTTTATCTCATTCAAATTTTTACAAAAGAAATTATAGTTGCAAATTTGCTTTTTTAAGAGTCCTTGAAAATTTATATGCAGTTGATATTACAGAAATATCTTTAACAGGAAAGTATTTCTTGTTATCATGAATAATTTCAGGCAACTTTAATTCTTCGAAAGAGATATCAAGAAAATTAACTGCACAAAATTATTTTCCTTCAATTTTGATAACTTTAAAGAGAAGTCTATTGTTAGTAATTCCTTGTTTAAATTTTACCAGATCTAAGAAAACATTTTTTATATTGAAGTTATTAAATTTTAATTTCTTAAATTTGTTATTAAAGAACCATTTAAGTGTATTATTTCTAAGTTTAAAAATATAATTTTTAATTTTATCAATATTATCCCAGTTATGGTCAAGATTACATAATTTCTGAATTTCTTCCGTTACAATAACAAAATTTCCACCCTTACACTTACATCTTCTAGATCTAAATTTATTATTATTTGCTGTGCTTAAAAAAACTTTTAAAAATGTTGAATTTTTTATAGATACAAATTTTGTCAAATTCACTATAACCCTCACCATTTAATTTGCTGTTAAGTCCATATGGGAAAAGAGTTTTAAGGCTGCAGATGAACAAATTTTCTAGATCAAGTCTTTTATGAAGATCTACAATATTATTCTCAAGGATGCAAATAACAGTGTTCTCGAAACTATGTTCCTGGAAATGAATAAGCTCATAATCATGAGAATTGTTTTTTCTAAAATTTTTTATTGCTGATCTATGCCCATTAATTCTATCATTTAATTCTGTGCTAGTTTGACCAATATAGTTAAGATGACATTCTTTGTATTGTATTAAATAAATAACATTTTTAATTTTACAAAATGCCTCTAGATCTTCATTATCCATTTTTAATTGCATCCCGCATGCCGAAGGACATGTCTTACATCTAATATTACCACATTTCATAAATTTTTTTAAATGATCCGAGTTCGAGACATGTGCAAGTAACTTTTTATCCGTGGACACCCCTTGCTCAAAGCATTCCACAGTGCCCCTTGTTAAAGCGCGCGACAGCATGCGCTATAAAATTCTTATTATATGAATCTAGCATGGTTTACTAAGTATTCATTCAAATAAAAGAACATTTCCCATTCCAATAATCTGGGCAAGCCCCTTACGCAGAGAATAGAGTATGATAAAACATAATCAAACCTTAAGAGAAAATATATTAAATTTATATTAAACAATGTATCATATGGAATGGCGCACTTTGCAGCAAATTCCAATAAAACGCAAGAAATAACAATTACAATGATAAAATTTAACAAAAAGATATTCAAAATTAAATATTAATCTAAATTAAAATTGATTAAAACTCTTTGTATCATACAGAATGGCACATATGCAGCAACTTCTGATAAAATACAAATACAATTAATAGAAAAACAAAAAATTAAAAAAGAAAATTATAAAAAGAAAAAATATATAGAAGAAATAGAAGAAGTAAAGAATGATGATAACAATACACCTTTTGACGCTCCCAACGCAGCAGCATCAAGTGATTGCATTAGCAGAATTTTCTACAATTAACCAACAAATCTCTATAGAATTAGACAACAAAAATTCTCTGATAATTAAAATAATTAAAACACATAAAAGAAAAAATTAGAAAGTGAAAAAATACAATCAAAATGGAAGAAATGGACGAGAACTCGAATGGCGAACTTCTTCAGAGTAGCCAATCGCCATCGGAGTTCTAATATGGACAAATTTTCTGTCGAAGGAATGACCAATAGTGAAAATTTATTCCTTCTGTGGCCTGAATCTGTCCATTAACTGCAATATAGGAAAAAGAAAAGAAAAACTTAACAAAACCCCCTTAAAAGAAAACCAATAAAGAGACAAAAGAAACGTAAATATTTACCCTCTTCCAAAATTAAAAGCAAGAATGAAAGACGCTATAAAAAATACGGGAACAAAAGAAGTAAAACTCTGGTGACAAGCTCCTATCTCCATCTATATAGAAAAATTCGAACTAATTCCCAGAAGAACAAAAACTCTTTAAACTTTTTTTAAATAAGATATTCTTACAATTGTATTTACTGATATATTTGTTAAATTCTAGTAAATTAATTGGTAAATGATTAAACAAATTTACCCTTTTCTTCTTCACATTGCGACAAACTACTCCCCGAGTCTGACTTGAAAATAAAAAAGGTTGCATTATAAACTTGATATATCCTGCCATTGATTGAATATAAAAGAAACGAACACTCAAAAATACTTTTTCGTTAAATTTATGTTGAAAAGAATTCCTGTGAGTCTGAGATGCATTCTTAGAATCGTCCCTGAAACGGAAAGCTAGGCATGAATGGGTTAATTTTTGGTCAAGGATCATTATAGGAACTGGTCTTCATAAAAAAAAATCTCTTGATAAGGTGAGGGTTCAGAATCTACAGTTTGGGCCTAAAGGGTACTAAATTTCTTCTGTCTGACTTGTTGCGTTTATGAGTCATCGTGTTCATAGATTGACATAATTCTAAAATGTTCGTCCTAAAAGTCTAAAGCGTGGGGATTTTCAGCAATTTCTCGAGGTCGAGCTTTCTGATGATTACAATACTTTCTCTTCGTGTCAAAGAAAGTAATGATATTTCATTTTTGTACAAATTATAATAAAAAATTTTAATTCTAATAATTAACGTGAAATGTTTACACTTGTAATTTTGGTGGAAAGACGATGAAAAATATTGTCACAAATCTGTAAAACTGTTTTCCCTGCTATACTAGTCTTATGGTTGGAAACAATGTTTTACAGAGATTCGTATTGAATAGAAGTCAATGACCCACGACCTTGGCGACAAAATGAAGATCCTCGAAAATACTAGAATCATCGTCCTATCTCTATTAGGAACAGAAATTTAGAGATTGTTCTAGACGAGTTCATGTGACGTCATGCCCTGTCGGGAAGACTATAAAAACTTGGAGGTGATGAGACGATTGAATGTGTTTGAAAGTCTTTAGAATCTCTTTGTAGTCTTGTCCGCGGTGAGAGCTGGTAAGCTGATAGACGCTGAGCGGCACTGACAGTGATGTTACTGTTATTATTAGTGATTTGCTGTCTGTTTAAGTTTATGTTGCTAATTTGTACTAGAGCTATTTTTCTTGTTTCCTGTGCTTCGTGTTTTCCAGAATATTCGTGAACAAAGCGTCGTTCTTTCTTATCCTGTTTGTTGGACAGTTTTCACCGTATACCCACAGGTCGATTTTCGTAACAATATCATATATGAACTCTCCTGTGGAAGGTTTAGAGTTAATGAACCAAATACAGAAGATTCATATTTTGAGAAAACAGATCTCAGAGTTAGCTGCATTTAAAATAAGAGTGAACAAACGATTGTTCTTTCTGCCTGGTGCATACAAAAAGAGTTATGGTCTTGAATCATATTACATAGAAAATACAACATTTCTACATTACCGTGGCAGTCAGTGGCGTCTCGTCCATTAGGGCTGCAGAGCTGTAGTTCTCCTAGAGAGACCTAGGCTGAGCTGCAAAGAGAATTGCTCCTCGGAAGGATCGAAATTCGCGCACTGAGCAACGCTGAATAATGAATCGGGAGAAAAAGCAACCCTTTCTCCATTTGGATTTAGAGGCACCTGAGCTACAGTCTTCACTGTCCGCGACTGGCGAGCGACTTTCGCCTTCGTTTCCTTATTTGGCTTTTCTTCGCTTTCTGTCATGGACTGTTTATGGGTTTTTGTTTCGCTTCATGTTGCCTCGACAAAAACATGTCTAGTTTATTGAATATTCGCTTTCTATGGTCTTCGGAAACAAGTTTGAAGAAAATTTTCTAAAATATTATTCAGTTAAAATTCAATCAATCAATGGATCAATGATTAGTAGTAGAGGTTTCTAACAAAAGCTGAACGCTGCAAACCTTCAAAAAATTGTCTTTTCACAGCTTTTGCAGAGAGAAAAATTGAATATTAGAAATGCCGGTTGCATTATGTCGGATTTGAACATTGTTCAAAACTGCTTGTTTCTGAGCTGAAGAGCCGTCACTGGAGGCAGTGTTAGTGTAAGATGGGCAAAACATGGGCTTGGTTCCCTTTAACTCTGAACTTACCATATCATCATTACCATATTATCATTTTTCTGCTTATGTTTTTCGTTTATGTTGCTATTGGATGGGGTTGCTAGGATTATTATGAAACGTTAATTGCAAGGTAGGTGCCCAATGATAAATTTTAGTTTATTATATATTGAACAATTATTTAATCAATACTGGTTACTGAAATATACAACACAATAATAAGCAATTCTAGCTATACTCATATAAATCACCTACCTTTGCAGACCTGAAAAACCTAGCCACTAAATAAATTCATTTGAAAAAGTAGTACATTGCAAGTTGTGCTCAAATTAGAGAAATCGAAACTAAATCAGGTTGTTAAGTTTAAATATTTTTTATTAATAAATGATTAAATTAAGTTTTACTGCCATAATATGAATTAATAGTATTTTGGATGCACATATTCCATATAAAAATACAAATAAATGATAAATGTAGCTACACATTCATATGAAAATAACATTTGCCGACTTGGAAAAATACACAATATGCTGAAAATGAAAAGTTGGTGTAAACGAGAGCTCTCACACATTTCGTTATTTTTTTTTGTGGTTGTCAGGCTACTGCCTTTTCGATAAATCAGATCGCTTGAAACACTTTGTTGAAGAAACAGATTACACCGCCACACCAATCTTACAGAAGTCACTCCTTAATTACTCTCATAATTGAAAAATGTAGAAATAAACTGCCACACATATCACCAACAGTTTAGCGATTACTTTTTATGACTTCACTGATGAAAGTGCGGATTTTACCGCCTTGTCATTCACAATCTGTGATCAAATGCAGTTTCTATATTTTAAACCACACTCACTTTCTTTCTGCGTTAACCCAGAACATTATCTGTTATCCTTCAACATAGACGAAAACTTCAAACGCTGGTCTTGAAACTTCGTTGGAGAACGCACAATACCATTTTTTAAAAGATATTATTGAAATCTCAGTTTTCTTTATTTTTACTTCATTTCCTCTTACGTGATCATTTCTAAAAAATTCTTCAGCACGTCTGAGAGGCCGAGAACCGAAGGAATTCTGAAATTACATAACGGAAAACGTTTCCAGTGACAGACGCCAAAACCTAATAACGCCAAAAACCTACGCGAACCAAGATGGCTAGTAAATAGTCCCGTTGAAAAATTTAGATTTAAAAATTAATAAAGTTGATAAATCAATGGAAACAACAACAAAAGTTAAGACAAATACTATTTAAATCGAATACAAAGTAAATAATTAAGAAAAATTTAGATATTTAATGAACGGTAAAAATTATTGTTTGAATTTCAAAAGTTGTCAAAGATGCCACAAGAAATCAAAGAAACTTTACTGGCGAAGAATTAAATAATTAAAAATACTGATAAAACCGAAAAATGATCTAGATGCAATTTTTGCAATCTAACAGTTGCGGAGAAATGTTTACATGAAATATTCAATTATATAGCTGAAGAAGGATGCAGCTATATAATCAGAAAACAACCCACATTTTATCTTCAAAATAACTGCGTTGAAAATCAGATCGAATGAATAAATTTTAATAATATGTTTGGAGGCATATATTACTATTATTGAAAAGATTCAATTTTAGAGAAAATGTTGTTGACCTATGTAAACAAATTTTATTAGTAGCATAACACGAAGAAGAAAATTTGAGCAAACATTTGTTTGTGTATGAAAGGGATTGTTTATGAAAAGGACGTGTTTGTAAGCATACCCTTTCATGTACTTTTGTATAATCTGATACTTTCATCTGCCAAGATTTTTAGAAACTAACAAATTTCTTAGGAATAGAAAACCACAAACAGATTAAATTCATTTTTATGTATTATTCATACTTTTTAGCAACACATTATCATTTAAACTTAAATGCGCTGAAAATTATGTATTTAGCATTAATCTTTCGTGAACCTATTAAAAGATTGTTGATACAACACATATAATAGGCATATATTTTACTTGGGTTTCCAGTTTCCAGTTCAGTGTTTTGAAGGTTTAATGGCACAATCCCAATTTTATAACCGGAATGGTAATGCGTTTATGGGGAGAAGATATTTGTGTACACTAACCTTTCGGCAACGAGCGAATAAAGTTTTAAAATATACTTATAAAATTTGAATTCCTGCAGGAATTTGAAAGTATTTCTGCCCTGTTCATGTCATCGGAGACGAAAATCTGTTTTTTATTCTTTTTCTTCCCTTCATTAACAATGAGCTATTTTTTACACATCAAATGATATAAAAGGAGAAGAGAATAAATATCTGCTGAGTCATTATAGTACAGACAAATTAATTTCGGGGGAAGTTAAATTCTAGTTGTTAAATGGTACAACAAAAAATTCCAAATTAAGACGCGCATAGACGCAGGTAAAATCCATTTTACCTTTGTCTCAAAGGTCAGTAATTTATTATTCAACAGAAATTTCAACGACCAAATGAATACAAAAAAAAGATGCAGTCCAGAATATTAAATATTTTTAAAAAAATGTCCATTCTTTAAGCCTAATATTGCTCTAATTTGCATGGAAAATAATACATCGAATAAAGCCGAAACGATGTGAAATATCAAACATATACCTTTTCATTCCATATTGACAAAAACACATATATCAGATAAAAATAAATACCTCAAAATGAATTTTTTTTTAACGAGAGACCGAGTACAATCACTCCGAGTAGAAGAGAGCAATTGGGAAACTTTTCACTTTGATGACGTAATAGGGAGAAATACCGAATAATTCGCTCCGATTTTTACTTTCTCGTATGCGTAGTATACAAAGAGAAAGTATTGTAAACGTCAAAAAATTCGAACTCGACATTTTGACGAATCTACACGTTTTAGATCTCTCCGAGTCCGAAAAACACAATTTTGGAATTATGTTTGTCTGTGAACACGATAACTCGAAAACTATTAGAGTTACGGGATGAAATTTGGTATGTGATCTTGACACATCATTTGTAGGTTTCTATCAAATTTTGGACAAAATCCGTCTACGGGAAGTCTGTCTGTCTGCGTTCATGTGAACTCTATAACTCAAAAATTTAAATAGCTAAATGGATAAAATTCGGTACACAGTTTTTTCATCAGAAATATAGGTCCGTATAAAAGTTAGTGCCAAATCCGCATACTTTTGAGCACCATAACTTCTTAAAAAATTACTTATATAAATGAAATTTCGTATGTTGTCTTGAACCCCTATTTGTAGATTTGTCTCCAATTTTCGTTTAACTCGGTTGAAGAAAAAGCGTTGAAATTACCTATTCGGTTTTTTTCTCCATTATAAGCACAAAAAAAAAAGCTGCGAACGCTGGAGCGAGTGTTTTCCCCACCTTAGGGAATACCATACGTTTTCTGGCACTTGGTGTATTTTCCCCCTACCCGTGTTATTCGTATGCGAGAAAGTTTTGGGGAGGTCACTCCCGCTTGTTTGGTTATTTAGTATATCTGGATTATAAACATTTATTTAAAGTATGACTGAAGGTCATCTTATGATGATAGATTTTTGGGTTTTGGCGCGCTAGGTGAGCGATCTGAACAACTGTGCTGATCTAACGCGGATTATGTAGATGTACTGAATGGCACGCATTTAGGATGATTCGGAAATGCGTGCTTTGATATGCTAGAAGTTACGAGAAAAAAGCAATACTACAAGTGCTGAGAAGACAGAAATAAGTGATTTATGGCCTATTTCTGGTACGATAAATATGAAACTCCACGCAGAAGTAAATCAGGTGAGAAATGTGTAGTTGCATAAAAAAATTTACTTAAGGATGTCTCCAACCAACATAAAATTAATTTTGAAGAATAGTGAATTTAATATATGGAAACCCATTTAAACAAAAATTAAAAACACACCTTAACTTGAATGTATGAAATAATCCGCATTTAAAACCTACACTACTTATCCTAATGTAAAGAAAAGGCTTTTAATTGTTATAAAAAGCATTTACTGTGTCTTGCATTACTGAAAGTTTATTTCCATAAAACGAGAATGCTTAGTTAAAAATGTTGGACTTGATAACTGTAAAAGCGTTGCCTTCACCATTATAAAACCGTACAAATTACTGAATGCTACTTAGATTCACTTCGTAATGATACTTTACCATCGCATAAATTATGAACCAACATCATTTAGTAAATAGCAAATTTAAATTCCAGGAAAATAGCCTTCGCCATTAAAGAAAGCCCCAGACCTTCTTATTTCCGTTCCTTTCTAGATGAAAAACACAGAAGGGCCATAAAAAAGGAAGAAACACCTTCTTCTAAAGATTAAATTCTGACTCTCGTGCAACAAAAAGGGATGGGGGGGTCGTCGAGACAAGTAAATCAAATCTACACTGACTACACCTCGACATAATGAGCTCGAACTACAGATTAAAAGAGCGTTTTAATTGCAGCACAGTTCACGAACTGAAAATTCCCTCTACCTATTTTCTTTTCGCTTCAATTAAATCTCAAAAATTTTAAAAGGCTTAATTGCTTATTTTTAAAAGAATTTCTCCGACGCCCTGCCGCCTTTAGTTTAAGTTTTCCTCATTAAATTTCCCGCTCATGATGTTTGGCGAGGAGAGTTGAGCTGTTTCTTTACTTCTGCTAATGACTCGCAACGCGCACCCCAAATTGGTGGGTAACAAACGGGGTGTCCTTCAATTAGTGCTAAAGGTCGAATCTCGCTGGTTAATAATTATTGTGTTCGCCTTGTTAGAAGAGGGGACAGGCCTTAATAATTAGTTTCAAACCCTTCTCTGTGTTGCGCCAGAGCCTTAATTGCCAGCTCAGAACTGGAGTTTACGCCGTAACGAATTTGCATGAATATGAATTTTATTTTGTTCTTTTCTCTCGGCAACACACTTTATTTCGGCGAGAAACGAATTCATTTTGAAGTTGGATACTAATATTTTAATCTAGGGGAGTCGCATTAAAAGCACACTGCATAATTATTTTCGCACCTAATCGAACATCTGCGGAAGGTTCGTAATTAAGAACGGAATATATTAAAATACGACTACCTGCCCGATCCCGACAAGTGATACGCGCACCCCTATTGTTTGTTCTTTTTCATTTCCAGAGAAACATAATAAATAAATAAGGACTGAAAGATCGTTCGATCCTGATTTTAGGATTACAAAATGCCTCTCCTGATTACGAAGCAAATTTGAAGAAACTGAACTTCACGGTTAAAAGGTATTAAGGCATCATATCATAGAATTTGTACTTTTTATTTTACAAATAATTAATAAATAATCTTCCAAACAGTGGCGGCTGGCCGACTCACAAATGAGAAAAGTTGAAAAAGCATTTAAAAAAAGGGGGAGGTCTTTTTTAACTTTTTCTAAACCATTTAGTATTGGATATTGAATTTTCTGTATTCTAACAATGCTAAGGGCCCCTATTGTTAGTTCTTTTTCATTTCAAGAGAAGCAGAATAAATAAATAAATAAAGACTGAAAGAACGTCCAATTCTGATTTTAGGATTAGAAAATGCCTCTTCTGATTGAGAAGCAAATTTGACGAAACTGAACTTCATGGTTAAAAGGTATTAAGGCATCATATCATAGAATTTGTACTTTTTATTTTACCAATAATTAATAAATAATCTTCCAAACAGTGGCGGCTGGCTGACTCACAAATGAGAAAAGTTGAAAAAGCATTAAAAAGGGGAAGGCTTTTTTAAACTATTTAGATATTGAATTTTCTGTATTCTAACAATACTAAGAGCCCCTATTGTTAGTTATTTTTCATTTCAAGAGAAGCAGAATAAATAAATAAATAAGGACTGAAAGAACTAATTTCGAAGCAAATTTGTAGAAACTGAACTTCGTGGTTAAAAGGTATTAAGGTATCATGTCATAGAACTTGTACTTTTTCTTTTACGAATAATTAATAAATAACATTTCACACATTGGCAGCTGGCCGACTCCTGGACGAGCAAAATTGCAAAAGACTTTCTAAAAGTCTTTTAACTTCTTCTAAACCATTTAGTGTCGGATATTGTATTTTTTGTAGTGCTAAATAAGTAGGATTTAATATCTGTTTAACTCTCCTTTAGTTTCAATATTTTTTCCCTTCAATGGTGGCATTATATTTCGCCGATATAAAAATCTATCCTATGATATGCTCATTTAGTTTGCATAATTTCTACTTTCTAACCCCAATAATTAGTCCTAATGAGAATGTAAATGAGTATTCTGCAAGAAAATTCAAATTGAAATGCATTAATAACAGCTAATAGATGGAGATTGCATGTGTATCTAATAAGATATGCTGACTAACCGAAGGTTAATTTGTTCCCATTTAACACAGGAACTCTAGTGTAAAATATATTCCTAAGATATTCTTAATTTTTTCATCTGAAAAACAATCTTTATCTGAATCATTGATTTATATGAAGAAAAAAAAAGAAATTTTGGAAAATGTGGAATAAGTAGGATTTTTTTCTTTGCGTGAATATTTAAAAAATTAATTAAAGAATAAAGCCGAAGAAAACAGTTTTAGAGAAGGCGGGAAACAAGCCGGGGCGAAATTGGAAGTGTGTCTTTTTCCGATTTCCCTATGATAATGAATGATGGTTTTAGTGGTAAGTGGTTTTCCCTGTGATTAGAAATGGATACTTTCTGAAGCTACAATACGAACACTGAAAGGCAGGTTTACTTAGTTATGTCATGAGCACAGATTCCAGCTATTCTCGGCTGAAGCGAAAAACAACTCAAAGTGATATTTCGACTTGAGTTGATATCTCGCGAGACAGCATCAGCGTATATGGATGGATGGAAAAGTTTATTCCGAAGCATCCATATATGTTGTATGGTATTTAAATCAACAGGTAACAAACGGAAACGTATCGTGACGATTCTAAGACCGATTTTCACTGTAAAAAATATTCAATCTCTCTCGAATGCATGATAATATAATAGAAGGAGCGAAATGTCGACACTTATTGATTTGATAAATTATTGAATCTTCTTAGAAGATTATTATATTTGTACTTTAAGTCTTGAAGTTTTTCACCTTGTTACTTATAATTTATGCGATTTACACTGAGAAGTAATTCTAAATTTATGCATTTTCAAGTGTATCTGAAATCGTTATATCTTCAGGCTTAATGTAACAATAAGCCTGAAAAGCCTGTAGATTTTTGAAATATACAACATGATTCTTTTCTGAAATTAATTAATCCAAAATATAATAAAAAATTAATAAAATCCCTAGTGGCGAATATAGGATTCGCCACTGGATCATGCTGAGGGCATAAAAATTTTGCATCGTCGTGACGAATGTAAACCAAAACTGTTTAACTTTACAGACTTTACTCACCTGAGAATAAGAATCATAAAGAACAATACAATACTCTCGATAATTTAATAAAAATTACAATGAAATAACTAGCCAAAAAATGTCTTCGACCGCGTCAAAACTACAAATACAGGTGGAATGACCACAAAAGTAGGAAAATTTTCGAGCCTGTATAGCCAGAATGCAATGTTGAAACGTTTTTATTATTTTTTTAAAGAGGGAAATAAAGAAAAAGCATTTGTAATGATTTTAAATAAAATCAAGAATTCTGGCTTGGCTCTGCGGGGGGGGGGGGCTGTAGCCCGATAGCCTCCCCTGGATTTGCCACTGAAAATCCTTCATGCTTTAACTTTTTCCAAGTAATTACATGTAAAAATATTCGTCATTTAAAATTTTAGAAGGAAATTAAATTTCCAAGAGAAAATTTATATTCATTTATTATATGCTTAAAAAAATCATTTAAATAGACATCAAAACTGATACTAAAACTTTAAATATTAGGCTCCTTAATTAAATGCAGAACGGAAAATAATAAATTCCCTACTTTTTAATAAAATTCTTGATTGAATAACCGTAGTTGGTTTCGTAATTACGTATAAAATCGCCCACAATTTCTGCGAAAACATTTTGCATAATTAATTCATTTTTTTCTTCAAACGGTTCTTTCAACTTTGTGTTAAAAATGAGGGCTTTCTTTTAATCGCACCGAATCAATTTTTAAAATTGAATCTTCCCTGCCTTGTTTGAGTCTGAGGCTCTTAGCAAACATTTAATAGTCTAGTTAATAAAACAGTCGGCCAGTCGCTTTCTCATCTTCGGTATAGAGATTAAGCCTCGGACTTAATGAGTTTGTAGGCTAAATTTTCTATTTAAGTATCTGATGACACAAATGACGTCATACTATACTCTCATTTCAATTCATGACGACGCTATCTCAAGCCTCAGTCTAATTTTGATCGTTTAAGGGGAGCATTTGTATGCTAATTTTGCGTTATTTCGTGATCTTGGTTTTGAAGATAAAGTCGATGATGCAGTTTTACTGTGGACTTTTTTAAGTGCTTGGTTTTTAACCGAAAATATTCTAAGCATTAATTCACGCAAAGTGTTACATCGAAAATTCGGTGAGTTGTTTTGTTATTTTATCAACGATCTTTCACAAATATTCCGGCGCCAGAAAGCGGGCAAGTTTAATATTTTATTTGTTATAAAATATTATGAAATCACCTAAAATAATTTAAATCAGGGATGTGCAAACTTTTTTTATGAGTGGGTGAAAAAAAAACATTTGGCGTATATAAACTATTATAAAACTCAATAAGGACTAAAAAAGTATTATTTTAAAAATTCATTAATACTAATAGCATTAAAACACTCCCTACCCTATGTATGAGTGGCTTGGCGTGGGTAATAAATAAATACTAATGCAATGAATGATGCTGTGACTGCATTACTAATTGTTCCTCATAATCTGGTACGAACCGGAAGGTACTGATTATACTTTTGTATTATTATTTTGAATTATTATACTACTAGCAGTAAACGCACGGAGTTGCCCGTGGCCTTATTACTTCAACAAAATAAGAAAAAAGTACTTTAATGCAAAATAATATTAAAAAATTACAATTTGAAATTCATTAGACCCCAAGCTAAGTATGCGAGGCAAAGAAATATGTTAAGACACAGGAGAGAATAATAATCGAAGTCATTCAGTAAATATGACGTCACCTGCCGCGACGAAAGTCACGCAATGCATGCTGGGTACGATAAACTCGGTTCAAAACTTCGTTTCTGATGTGCGAGAAAAAGCGTTTGAACTGATCAATAAAATAAATAATTTAAATTCGAAGAAAAAAAGGTATTTTATCTGTTCTTGTTTTAAATCAGGGCGAAATATTCTAGTTACTGCCTTAAAAAAATGAAATGATAGCGTTATTAGAACGTCGTATGTGCGAAAGTAAAAATGTAGAAGGAAACATTTCAGAGAAAAGTTACTATTTTTTAAAAATTTCTCTCAAAATTCAGTAAATTATGTTGGAAATTCAAACCAAACTTCATTAGAACGGAAATCGTGTGCTCTTTCCGAAGGTGTATTTATTTCTTTTCGTACAATTATCCGAAACCACGCTATTGAGAAATTAGTGCCAAAAATCACCCAAAGCAACACAAAATATTAAATAAAAAAATTTATAGATTAAATTTTAAAATTCCGGCTTCGAGGTGCATTGAGTCACCAATAAGATTACCTGTGTTCGAATTTCAAGGTTGTAGGTGAGATAGATTCGTCTGGACATCGCACGCACGCACACAAACACACAAACATTGCCTTTTATAAGTATAGATTATTTTAAAATCTGCGGCAGGTCGGATGGAATCTCTATGTGGATCCGTGGTTTGTCCATAACTGATTTAAATCATTAATCAGCGATATGTTTCAAAGTATTATACTGAAAACACTCGAAAAGATCTTTTGTGATAAAGTAACTTTTGTGATTATATATATATAAGTCTTAACGACTTAATGAAGTGATTTTAGTACTCCCGCTGGTTCTTTCTTGCCTGATATCGTCGCGGGAATTTGTTACTTTAACAAAGATCTTTTGTGATAAAGTAACAAATTCCCGTGACGATATCAGGCAAGAAAGAACCAGCGGGAGTACTAAAATCACTTTATTAAGTCGTTAAGAACCACGGTGAATTACCGTTAACATCCTGTAGAAACTTCAGCACCACAAAAAAAATTTTGAAAACGTTTAAAGAACTTCTTAACGAATTCTTTTCTTTCCAATCCAATAGCTACTGTTTTCCTATAGTCCGTATAGTAATGCGAGATCTGATAAATACGCTACCAAACGATACATACGATACCAAACAAATTTGACATTTGAAGTGTGATTACTTTATGCACCCTTTATTTATAAAAAAAATCGCAAAAATTCTAGCAACAACAAAAGATTTTAGAGATTTTCTTGAAAATAGAACATTCCTCTAAGTTCCAAGCAAATCTGTTGTGACAGTTGTTGACCAACTCTCAGTTACAACAGGAGAAAATGTTCCCTCTTTTTTAAACTTTACTAAAACTTACTAAAATCCTTCCCTGTGGTAGAAGTTCTAAATTTACTGGAAACAACTGATGTACAACAGACTGGACACAGTGAACTTAAAAGTCTTTGGAAATTAAACTTACAACAAACTGTAAAACACTCGCATTCTTCTTTCTAACACATATTTCTCGATAATTTGGCAAGGAAAACATTCCTTTTCCTCTCCGAATTCTTAAAAAAATGTTCAAATTCCTTCAGTAAAAAACCGAAATTCCTGCTTGACCGTCAGAGTAATTTTAAAGCGCATTTTAAAAAAATAAGGCAGGAACAAGCATTGGAAGAATTTAAAGTTCAACGAGGACAGAAACAAACAAAAACTAGATGCATACCTCGAAAACCTTTCCATGTTACTACTTTTCTTTTAACCTCAATTTTACCTCCCCACACAACTCGGGAAAAAGTAAACTTTCCTTAAAAGCAATGAAAAACGCGCAGTACGCGATTGAGACGGATTACGATTAGGACTTCGACTCCTTGCTGAAGTAATGGAGAAAGAGTTCTGACTTTCCGGGGAGAAATTCGAACTGGGGGAGTGAGATGTGGGGGTGGGATGTAGAATTGAGAAAAACGTCACCCCACGACTGATTAAAATCGACACGGGCTCTATGTAATAAAAACCTTGCCTTTTCTGGATAAGATTGAGGTTTAGTTGTATGGTTCGGTCAACATTAAGGAAATTACTTGTCCCGAATTCTTTTCAGTTTTCGAGTCTTTTTCTTTCCCTCCTCCCCTCCTTTCTTTCGCATGGGAATTGAAAAAGTCAGAATGAATAATTTTTTCCCTTTTTCTGTGTTGCTTCTGTTGTTGGATTGGGGATTGTTTATTTGTGACGTGTGGTGTGCGGCTGTTAATAGGTAGCGAAATTATTTTCGCAAAAAATTGACTAATTTGTTTTAGTTTTCTTCAGTTTCATAGAAAATAAGGCAACTTGTTTTAAAAACTTGCCCCGAATTCTTCACTCCCTCTTTTACGTTTTCCTCATAATTTTGAGGGGATGAGAATGAAAATTAATAATAAATTTGAACTTTTAGTTCGAAACATGGAAGCATGCTAGTTTTTAGGGTTGATTCATCGTATGGCTTGATTGTGTCTGTCGTTGCATTCCGTGCCTAAAGACTTTTACATAACATAATTTACAGAAAGAATGAAACATTATAATTTTAATAAAAGCAAACTTGAAAATTCTGTTTTGGAATTAATGTGCAAAGGAAGCAATTCGTTGTATCCTAACTTTAACATTGGCGAAAGCAAACGAGTGAAAGATTTAATGAAACAATAAAATTGGTTTAAAATCCATTACAATGTTACAAATTGTATTTATAATTAATTTTGTAAAATTTATTAAAATTAGAGAAAAAAAATTACGGATACAAAACGGATGTTGCTGAAAAGCAAATTTTTTAATAAATAAATTTTGTGATGATGTAGAAATGTGCGTTAATATGATCCGGAGTTATTGAAGAAAAACGTTAAGTGTTAACGTCAGTTAATTCCTAATTTATTAAAAATGTAATTAAAATTTTTAAAATTTTCTGATTTTTTTAGAAAAATTATCGAAAAATATATATAAAATTATTTTAGCAAACTATTTTATAGATATATATTAAAAAGTTTTAAAATATAGAAAAATATGAAAAAATAAAGATTAATTTCGAATTCCTTGCATTATTTCGAAAATAAATCAAAGGGGTGAAAAAATAATAATAATTCAAAATGAGGACGCTTGATTTCAAAACTCAGCTGACTGGTGGTATATACACCAGTTGAAATTTGTTTAGGAGTATGGGAATACATATTGACTAGTTAGACAAAGCAAAAAGAAAGAAAGAAAGAATGGAATGCGTTCGGTTTAGCCACGGAAGTGAAATGTAACTGTTCTATAAATAGGACGTGGGGTGTTAACGGGTTGCATAGGTCAGATAAAACAAATTAGATTTAAACAGAAAAGTGTCACCTATTTAGAATCAAAGTGGCGAAACTCCAAACAACCTATTTTCTAATTAAGACAACCAAATGGCACTTAAATGAATCCTTTTTCACTTGCAAAAGAGTCGAAAGTATATCCCAAATCCTTGCTTCTAGAGGGTAGCAAATGCCATACAGAAAAGTTGACATTTGAACGCTATTTTCTCCAGAGGATGAATTTCGGGCTTTCGCGACCATGATTCTCGACAGATGATAAAGTATCATGATGTGTGCGAGCCATCCATACAAGAAGAATGAAAAACGGGTAGGGACGAATCAGAAATCTCCAGCGATGCTGGTTCATACTTCTATGCTAATTTGCTTTTGTATGTAGATTGTGGATTTTCATGAGTCAAAATTCGCCAATCATGAGAAAATTTGCTAATTATTAACACTCTCTCGCGAAAATGTGACTTCATCAAAGAAGCATAAGCTGGAAAATCTGATCCACAATACCGAGTTGGAAAAAACTAATGAGCAAAATAAATTCGTTCGCAGTAAACTTTTGTATCCAGTACCTAAATACTTCGAAAATCAAAAGGATGTAAGGACTTCTCCTTTAAAACTTCTAAGACGCTTGTTCGCGGCATATCAATATACGTGCTGTAGCTCGCCTACTTGAGGAGTGGTTTCAATTGTGTTGATGATTGCTTCTTCTATGATAGGTTGCATTATTCCATCCCGATAATGATGAGTATTAATTCTGAAAGATCCAGCTACCCTACGACGCATGGTGGGGCAGACATCCCTTGGAAATGTTTCTGGGAACAAAAACACAGATAGTTAATGGAATAGACAGTTAATGCAAATCTCCCGTCATTTTACAATTCGCGCTGTACAAAGTTTGTCTCGTGATCGCTTTGAATTACCCATTGCAGGGCATCCCGAAAGGTCTTTTACAAAATTTCAGAGCAGGTCAGATACACAGTAATTTTTGCAATAGAACATGAGATCGAAAACGCAAAGGGGAGGGGTCACTACAGAGGGCTCTTTGACAGTTAATTTAGTAAAAGAAAGATATATAATAGTTAAAATTTACAACCAGGGGCGGGATTGGATGGCAAAAGCGGGAGGGGGAACAATTTATAGACCCCTGAAAGTACCCTGTAGTATACTGGTAGACAATAAAATTGAAAAATTTAGTTCCAAAATTAGATTTTTTTTTCAGAACAGTATTGATTTTTTTACAATTCATAGTTTTAAGCAGCTAAAATGAAATAAAAATTTAATTTTTCCCGCAAAAAGTGTGCGGAGAGACAACTCCCTCGCCCACCCCGAATCGCCACCACTGTGTACAATACAGGTTTGATGACATGCAAATTCACAACAGCACAATAACACAATTGCATGCATAACAACGCTCAGAACGTATCGCTTCAGATTGTTCCTTTGAACGCATACTTTTTAAGTATCCAAAGGTTTGTTGTTGTTACGGCGCCTTACTTGCCATTATCGAATCTGTCATGCTGCGTACGACATGTAACTCATTGTCCATGCAAATGGGTTGCTGTGCTATTGTAAATTTGTATTCCATTAAATCCGTGTTGCACATTTTATCTGGTGTTTCTTTTTCTTATACGTTTATTTATCTTTTTATATTTTTCTTATATATTTTTTATTAATATGTCTAAATGGTTCCATTCCCTAAAAAAAATCTGTTTTTACTTCTTCTGTTTTGTTTTTTCGAATATAGATGGCGCCATGGAACTAGTGTTTCTTTAATAATTTGCTAATACCTCCTTTTAAAAGAAAGTTAGCGTGGGTTTGTGATTACGTGAGGACATTTTTCTCTACTATGGGCATGGAGTAAGTTTTTATTTATGATGGCTAACTTTAGAAAAACCAGATGCTGATATTTTTAATCAATCTCATTAGCGTTTTGATGTTTGTGTTTTGTTTTTCTCTTTCTTTTGAAATAATGCTTTTTGATGTACAGATCTCCTTTGTCTCTTGTTTGGGAAATTTCAGGCTAAGAGAAGCTATGTTTGGCGTAATGCAAGCTTCTTACAGAAAAATTTCCCAATTATTATTTTGAATCCATTTCGAATAAAGTCCTTAGCCCTTGAAAAAATGGACTAGAATGGATTCCTTGTCTGCTTTTTTTAATTGCCTCTGATTTTATCTTTGTTTTTTGGCTTTCTTTATATGATATTGATTTCTTATACGTAATTCGTTGACAATGAGGCACCCCCTCTGTGTTTCTGACTCCCATGTTGTATTGAAAAATGACTTGTTTCTGTATGCCTGAAATACCCTTAAAGTTTGCAAACCACCAGTATGAATACTCTGCAAAATGTTTTGTTAAGGCATTTAAAATTAAAAGATATTTACTGAAAAAGATCTTACGACAGCGTAATGCTCAAATAATCATTCATTCAGACTTCTCATATAGTCATTCAGATTCCCCCTCCCTTCTTTTTTTCCGACTTTTTAATCATTTCATTGTTATTTCATTAGTGACAGAAGACGAACAGCTGTTAATAGTAGCACTGTTGTTTTAAAAAGAAAATTCGTAATTTGTTTTATTAACATTCTTCAGTTTGATGAAAAAGGGACTTTGGCTCAAATATCATCTGGACGATTGTGTTACGATGCCTTCCGCTGTTGCAACTGAGATTTGCTGTTGAATGGCTGGAATCAAATTTAATTGGCTTGATAATGAGTCATACAGGCTGAAACTGAAAGTTCTGATGGTGAGAGAGTCAAGTTACACCATAATTGAGCTTGCCTCACGCGACGTCTTCCTGCAGTTTTATCACGAGGAAAAAAAGAAAGAAAGAAGACGTTTTTCAGTCATGCAAATCAGGTTGTCAGGCATAAATTGCTGTAAGTCGCTAATTGTGTATAACAGTTTTAAAACTTAATGTTTGCTTTACATGATACATTTTGGATTCATTAGATTACTATGGCGCCAGTTTAATTTGCGCAGAATTTCACGAAAGAAAAATTCCATTTTCTGTGTTGTAAACATGACATAAATGATGTATATACAAAGATATCATGGATTCCTCAAGGCTGTTAAAAACATTGGCAAAACTTCCTGCCTTGTACATCCGTATCAAAAACCATATAATATTTCCCGTGGCCTGGGATATTAAGTTAATTTTGTAGAACAGAATCCACAGTTTTTGAAAAAATTAAAACAGCAAAAGGTTTAGGCAAGTCGCAGACTTACTTCCGTGTTTTCGAAAACAATAGTATAGTGGATAAGTAAAAAAGAAAGTAACGAAAAGAGAAAGAACCAAAGTATGTCGTTAGTGTGAATCTAATTGAAATGTATTTCTGTGATTTAATTGGTTGAATTAACCATTTCTCTGAGCTTCGGGGAATTTGATTTCACTTGCACGCTTTTAATATATCCGAAAAAAATGGTGGAATTAAATTTTAATCGAATTGGGCTTAATTTAAGCAATGTATAGCTGCATCAAGAAAAATATTCATCACATCTATACCGTATGAGAAAGAATTCTCTTAAGGAATTATATAATTCCTTCTCATAAGCTCAATCATGTGGTATTCCATAACTGTTCTATCGGATTTCAGCACCTCCACTATTTGAATATAAGCACAGAATAAACAAGTTGCCAAAATGATTCCTTATGAAATCTGTGATTACAAGTTCTGCTGTTTTTCATTTTCTAAATAGATTTAAAATCACGAGCTGTTAACCATGTCCGGAGTCTTTCTGAGACTCAAAAGTGTTATTATTGTTGCTAACCTGAGCATAGAAGGCTAGAGTTTTCTTTGCAAATCAGGCACAAATGCGAGAACAGGACAAGTGAAACGTAACTCTGGAGGCAACATAAATCAAGAGTCAGCCTTCACGAAGAAATCATGGAATGCGTATCTTTCTAATTATGCCAGAATATTCAGCAATTGTAACCATAATTGCTGCTAAAACTATCGAGGAACGACGTAAATGCCACTAGCTGTTTTAGAATTATTTTTACATCGACGATTCCAGTACGGCAACAGACTATTTGAGACATAATCTATAAAACAGATATGGGTAAGGTAGCCACGATAGTCGAATGGAAGGGCAAGGAATTTTCTAGAACATACGAGGTTCGGTTATGAAAGCTGCATCGCAAAGTC
The DNA here is from genome assembly GCA_013235015.1 of Araneus ventricosus. Classification (NCBI taxonomy): domain Eukaryota; kingdom Metazoa; phylum Arthropoda; class Arachnida; order Araneae; family Araneidae; genus Araneus; species Araneus ventricosus. Next base: position 38,273 of record BGPR01006274.1, on the reverse strand, counting down.
TAAACCCGGCATCATATTTCCTTGTTATGACACTCACCGAGAAAAGATGCAACTTTAAGTGGGATAGTATTTCATAAATACATGCGTAAAATTTAAGACATGATTAATGAATGGATGGATTTTTATTGCGGAAAGTATACTGAACTCTCTCAAAAGATGCACCCAAGACCTTGACTAAGACTCCAAATTTCTGTCATACATTTTCAAAAACAAGTAGAATATTTTTCAGCTGGCGAAAATTACTGATTTTTCTCCTTTATTCACCTCTTTCATTTCCC
>BGPR01006274.1:0-37686 GCA_013235015.1 Araneus ventricosus | reverse complement strand
AAACGTTAATCACCAATGCACGAGAGATATTATTTCTTTATAAATTTATAAACAGCAAAAGTAATTAAGGAACTTGAGATAACAGAATGAATTTAAATTCTTCACACAATTAAACATATCGCTGGCGCTTCAAAACGGCAATATCTTGCCCTTCTAAAAGGACTCATGAGAAACGTACCCAAATATGTGAGTGACTTGTCCCTTTGTTCCCCTGAAGACATCTTGGGCCCATTTGTAGCTGTTTGAACAATTCTGGAGCTGTAATGTATGCCGAGGCGGTCTCATAGCCCCAGGGGTGTTTTAAAGCGTTCTCCCAAATTAAACTTGCGATTGCTTTCTTAAATTATTGAGACGAACGTCTTTCGTATTCAGGCTATTTTTAGGTATCCTCCCGATATATGGGGGAGGCGGGGAGGGGGGGGGGGAGAAGGCACTGACCACTTCGCTTTGAAGCGAGGATGGATCAGTTGGATCTCATCTGCTCAACTTTAATAGATTCCGGTTTATTACTTTGCCCCCTCCCCCCAGCTCCGCTTCCCCCAGACCATCTCATGAATTTTAACTTATTTTTTTATTTCTTTTCAAAGTGATGGCAACCGCTTGGTTTTGTTTTCAGTGGAGAGGTTGTATCGTTTATGGGAGGTGAGGTATAATCTGAGGAATGCTTCCGTGGTTGGCGAAGGATTCTGATCAATGGCCGGGTTTATTGAATTCTGAACATGAAATAACAGCCTGCTATAACTTGTTATTTTGTTATGATATTCCACAAAAAAAGGGCAGTTTCAATCCTGGGGCAGTTTTAGAGAGAACTAAAAAGTAACAATATAGCCTGTATGTGTAAAGTATGTGTTCTAAATACATACCGCTCTAGGTCTTTATGTTTTAACCCTACACGGCTCTTCTTTTATTTTTTTAATCAAAAGTTGTATTGGTCAGGAATACTGGAAAAATAATTAATTGAACTTATTAGTATTGAATTCTGAAGACGAAATAACTTCTTGCTATAACTTGTTATTTTGTTTTGATATTCCACAAAAGGGCAATTTCAAGCCTGCGGTAGTTTTAGAGAGAACTAATAAATAAATTTTAAAAATATAACCTGTATGTGTAAGGTATGTATTCTAAATACACATCGCTCTGGGTCTTTATGTTTTAACCCTACACGCCACTTTTATTTATTTATTTTTATCAAAAGTTGTGTTGATCGAGTTAAATGACTGTTTGGAATACTGGAAAAATAATTGATTGAACTAATTAATATTGAATTCGAAGATGGAATAACAGCCTGCTATAACTTGTTATTTTGTTATGCTATTCTACAAAATAGGCCATTTCAAGTTAGTGGTAGTTTTTGAGGGAAACTAAAAAAATAAATAAATGATATAACCTGCATGTGCATGGTATTTTAAAAACGCACCTCTCCATGCCTTTATAATTTAACCCTACATGGCACTTCTTTTATTTTTTTTATAAAAAAAGTTTTCTGGATCTATTTAAATGGTTGTCAGGAATGCTGCAAAAATTATTATTAACTAAGAATTTAAGCTTGAAGTTTATTTCAACTAAAACTAATTAATTGAACATTAACGGTTTGAAACTTCGTTACTAATCGTTTTTCTTCTTCAAGTCAAAAAATGTTTGCTAACAATTTTATTAACAATTAAATGTCCAAAATTAATTGAAAAAAGCAAAATTGGTAGTGATGGGGCAATTTTTTTCTTAAATATAAAAACAAAGTTTTGTAACGTGTATAAAATATTTATGAAAAATAAAGTTAACACTTAACAACCAATAAAAGCCATTCTGAAATAAAATCAGAGTTTCGTAAAATTTTTTGAAACAAAAATGTTCAACAATTTCATTTTTATTGTACATTTTATATCGATATTTCATTTTTTAAAAATTTTCTAATTCTAGGATTTTCACATGCATAAAAAAACAAGAAATATATAAAAAGAAATTTACAATAACCGAATATTCCGAACCCACAACTTGCGAAAAACTATCTATATATAAAAAACGTTAAGGTACGCGGCGTTGAAAATTGGTTAATTTCTCTTTTGCTGATGGCAATGATCGGTTTGTTTACAAAACAAAACCTGTAGCCCCTTCCATGTTAGACATAATGTTATAGGCATAGCAGTTATAATTAACAAAATTTTAACAAAGATATTAACTATAAATTTATTAGTTAAAAACCAATTAATTAAAACTCTTTGCCTGCATAGCCTGCATAACGCATAAAACGCATAGCCTGCTTCTATATTCGTTCTGGTGTAGAACACGTTTTTCTCTTTAAAAAAGGTATTTAAGACGAAGAATTCACAATATTTCTTAAAATATAATAAAAGTATGGAGGAAATTATTCAAAAGAGTTCATTTGGAAATGAAGTAGATGAGCTTAGGCGAACCAGAGAACGTTCAGATCAACGACAAAATAGTTCAAGTCAGCAAAGGTAACATCGTGCCAATTTATAAACTGAGGTGAACGTCATGGAGCTTACTATTGTGAACATTGTACATTGGTTAATTTTCTGTTATGCGCACTTCACTTGGCGCCTTTTTTTGTCTTGCCGAATTTTCTTGGAGTGTTGAATCAGCAGTTAGGCTCTAGTAGCGTCAGGAAATGCATGGTGTGCGCATAAGGGAGGCTCAGCTAGTATTGTATATAAATAATAGCTAAAAGGATTCTGTAATGCAAACACATACTAAAAGGTCATTTATATATAAACTAACTTCTAGTTATCGATTGAAGGAAAAGAATGATATTGCTCAAGACCGGTTCTACAGCCTCTAAATGCAGAAACTCATGTAAAGAATTTGTTTCAAAATCTAGGCAACTTTAAAAACTAGTTCTGAGAATACTAATAACTTATATATAGGATGCATAAATCTCTGTTTACTTAATAATTAAATAAATATAAATTTATTAAGTAAGTGGTTTGAATATCACACAGGCCCGAGACGGTTTGCTTACATTTTTCTGGATTGCAAATGTATTGGTTCAATGAATAGATGCAACTGTGCAACAAAAACGGTCTAATAAATGAAGCAGCACGTACTCTTGAAGGTATGAAAAATTTAAGCAATGGCAGTTTTTAACTGTATTTTTTCAGTTGCAATTCACTGGTAAGCAGCAGATTGTCTGGAAACTGGGAAATCCCAACCAAGTCGAAGTGGCTAGGGATTTCCAGAATGATGCCACGATTATTCGATAGACAGACCCATTCCCCTGTGTCTGTAACCGTTACAGTTACAATTTCGATAGACAGAACGCCGCCCCATGCCCCTGTTCCTGCAACCGTTATAGATACAATTTCGATAGACAGAACGCCGTCCCATGCCTCTATACCTGTAACCGTTACAGATACAATTTCGACAGACAGGTGGCCAAGTCCATTCGACACCTACAACTATCAGGCATGACTTGTATTTAACATTATTAATGATAAGACGCAAAACGCCTTCTATTCGGTCATTGTCTTCACAGTTCGCAACAACCACTATGCGAATGTATATCGCGCTATATTTTGAAGACATGCGGCGCCTACATGCGAGGTGATCAGTAATGTGTCTACGTCTCATTTCTCCTCACCGTTAAGTTTGTTTGTAGATCCATCAACAACAGTGCTACTGAAATGTCGAGTCTGGATTCGTGTTTCCTTTATAGATGAGCCAATATTCAGCCAATGAAGTGAAGCCATCCTTATCTAAGTAGTTTAGTTTAGTTTAGTTATGTCCCGTTTTGAAGCAACAAGGGGGATATTTTGGACGGACCTCGTAATTTTGAACCGCTGTCAGATGACGAGGACGACACCTGAGTTGGCACACCCTCTCTAAACATCCGCACCACACAAAGTGAATTTTCATTTTAAGGCGAAGAACAACTTTATAAAAATTTTTAAAAAGCATATTAAATTTCTCGAAAATTTTAAAAACGCAATTAATAATACAATTGATTTAAACAGACTTTTCAGTTTAGTTGTTGACAAAGTTTTAAAGTCTGCCTTTAACAGCTTTAAAAAGAAGCCTAAACGTAAAATAAAGAAATTTTGTTTTGGGAACAATGATTTGAGAAATAAAAGAAGCAAAGTTAATGTCTTAAGCAAAAAATTAAGAAAGCTGAAAAGAAACAATGCCCCAGAGGACGTGGTTCAGGAGGTGAATCTTGGATATAAAAAAGAAAGAGCTATCTTTAAGAAATTGTTATTAGAAACAAAAAGAAAATGCTGGAAAAATTACTGTAGGAACTATCATGAAAAAAATGGATACGTTTGCGAACAAGCCTTCAATAAACACACAAATAACAAGTTTATTGCTGTGGAAGTTCAGGACAATCTAAATACCGATGTGAACGATAGGGTTAAATATTTAACCCGGGATAACGTGCGCTCTGAAGAGTAACGCGAAGACGCGCAAAGGGGTGTGCGACACCCCATTTCGTTATTTCGCTATTTAAACAAAACTAGCATCATTTTTATGCTATATCTGCTCCAAATGATTCATGAAAACAGTTCTAGTTACACAAAAACAAATTTTTAGAAGAAAAATTTAGTAAATAATATATTATATTATTCAGCGCATCGCGAATACATAAGAAAAGTATATTTCTTAAATACATGTTTTCAACATTTTATAGTAATAAATAATCAATGTACTAATAATTATACAATATGGATAGAAAAATACTACTTCTAATTTTCTTAGGTACACAGAAAGCCACTTTAAAAAAATCCAAATACGAATTCTGATGGGCTTTATCTTTAGATTCAATAAATTTAGGGCGTAATACACTTTTATTTTTCAGAATAATTTCTACAGTTTTAAACTTTTCCTCCAACAGTTTTTGTGAAAGCGGATAAGACATGTACCAGCTGGCTATAGTTTCATTACGTCCTGAATAATGTAACATTTGCATTAATTTCTTGACATTTTCACTTACACTATTATCCTGTTAAAAAGTCTTGTACCCGCAAAGATCTCCATTTTAGAAACACACAATGCTCTTGAATCCAATTGCTTCCTCACTAAAACTTAAATAGCGAGATGACATTATTTTCCTGTCCCTAAAACGATCACTCAATTGAACAAAGAAACCCGACGCGAGGACGCGCAAAGGGATTTTTCATACCTCTTATGGCGAAATCCAATAAAAAAAATTAAAGAATTTTTCTTACAACACGTTCCATCTGTTGAATGTGACCTTAAAGGCAGATAGCATAGATTTCACTCATTTTAACTAAAGGGAAGTCAGTATTTTTCACATTTTAAAGTAGCGTGGGGTGTCGGACACACCCTTCGCAGATTAATGGATTAGTATTACCCAAACGAAGGTGTTATGAAAACGTTAGCCCTTTTACCTGATGTGGATTTTACGGAACCAGTAAATTTGGAAGAAGTGATTATGTTTTTAAATAAATTCAAAAATGGTAAGACTCCGGGTCTGGACCTTATTGATTATAAAATGTGGCGTCTAATCTTTGATTCTAATTCTGAAATTTTATTAGATTGTTTTAATTTATGTTTTAAGTTTAACTGCTTTCCTAGTTGTTTCAATACTTTAAAAGTCATCTTTTTACAGAAACTGGGGCAAAGATCCAATCCTTTGTAATGCATACCGACCAGTTTGTCTCTTGCCCACCCTGGGAAAAATCCTAGAAAGATTATTTTTATTAAGTCTTAATAAATGGTTGGACAACAGTGATATTTTACGTAAAAATCAATACGGTTTTAGAGATAGAAAAAACTGTGAAATGGCCATTTTAAATGTTTTAAACAAAGTCGAGTCATTAGGAAAAGATAATCATGTAGTTTTAATTTCAATTGTTATTAAACCGTCCTTTGACAATATGGATCGGTCGGTTCTTTTCAAACTTCGTGGCATTTATAATGTGCCATCGTGCTTCAAAAATTTCATTCACAACTATTTGAAAGACCGTTAAGTGCGCTATTCTGAAAATGACATAGAAGTCGAATGCTCATACTGTAAGGGTTGTCTGCAGGGCTCTATAATAGGGTAGAACGAAAAGTATAAGGAAAAAAATTGAAAATTTTTTCGGGATGTGGCCGGAAAGTTGTGTCTTAAGTATATAAGTTAATATAATTTTTTTATTGAAATTCATTTATATCTTCCTGTGCCCTAAACGCCTCAAAAATAGTTAAAAATTGAATTTTTTATGTAAATATACATTTTTTAAAAATTAATTTAGCGCGGGGTTTCAAAGTTGTGTCTTAGGTATATTAGTTTACATATATTTTTTTTTATTAAAATCCATTCCTATCGTCCAATGCCCCAAAAATAGTTTAAAATGATATTTTTGGGGGAAATTTATAAAAAAATGTTTTAAAAATTTCCTTTTACGCCGGATAAGAAAGTTTTGTTTTGGGTATATTAGTTTACGTTTTTTCTATTATTATTAAAATTCATTCACATCTTCTGGTGGCCCATGCGCCCCAAAAGAAGTTAAAAATTGACATTTTTACAAATATCTATTAAAAATTGTGAATTAATGAAAAATATTTGAAAAATTGGCAGTTTATCCAAGTATTAAATATAAAATTATAAATAATTATAATTTTATAATAATACACGAAGTATAAATTTAATAGCAAAAGCAATAAATCACAGAACTTATAAAATGTGAACTTACATCAATAATAATTGTTAATTCTATTAGTTTGAAAATTTGCATATTTCTAAAGGTTGTAATCCTTTTTGGTATTATAATGCTTGATAAGACCTCTTGATTGCATCCTATTCAATTTGAAGTCGTGTCTCTTCTCTTCTCCATATATACTTTCCGACGTTTCAGACACTGAGTGAATACATCTTTCTACAGCTTGGTTATGGCATGGATATTTTGACCATTCCTCCGATTTTCTAACTTTTACCATTGCTTCAATTTCTTTAAATGGCACATTCATCAAATCAGGTGGTTCAAAACGTCCAACTTGTTGCCAGTTAATAAGTGCAAGATAATCCTTTGCTATAAAGTTATTTTTGGTACTTGAAAAATTCTTACTTCTGATGATCCTATGTTTTCATTTCTAGCACAAATTAGCTTTCATATTGCTAAAGACCTCATATTCTCTCTGTTATCTCTGATCATTGACAACAGCTGATTTTCAGGATGACAAAAGAAGCTATTTCGTTGAATAACAGTGTCTACTATATTTTTTAAATTGGGTTCCAAATATCTAGAAAATGAGCCAAATATGCTGCTTTCCTTCTGTTATGGGGGATTTGCCTTGACATGGAACCATACAGGTGCATATATCTTTATATTATATGTTGAAAGAGTAATAAGATTGTCAGATGTCTTTTCTGTGGCCACATACAACCTTAAAATTCTACCTGCAGTTGTTAGCCACCTTGAGTGAGCAACTGGACCAGGCTTCCTCAATGCCAAGTCAGAATAATATTCACCACGTGGTATAGCTAGGCAAATATCATATAGATATTGCTGATCATTGCTGAGAACCATTCTATCTATATTAGCTGGAATATTTTCCACACTTATTGAAGAAAAAGGAGCTACAGGTAGCTCCTCGCAGGTTTTGATTGCTTTACCAATTGGTCCACAAAATTCTGTAGGACCAGTTGTTGCACCATCCAAAGAATTTTTTAGATGACGGAGAGGTAATTCATTTGTTTGAAGCAAACAAATTCACCATTGTAATGGTCTATTGAGGTCTAGTTCCATCAAGTGAATAATACCTCCCTTTTGCCCAGTATTAACATTTGTTCCATCGAATCCAATTACTGATAGCCCATTTAATTGCATATTAATTGATACAAAAAATTAAAGTATTGCTTCTTGTATGGCTTTAGCTTCTGCTGTTACAGCAGTAGCGTGTCCGATATACACAGAGTTAGGTTCGTTTACAAAAGTATAATGCTCCTCCTTTGTGGTCTTTGGGTAGTACTTTGTGCCTTTTATAATGAACACTTTTGTGTTGTCTTTTCTACTATCAAAATATGATCCGGTTTAAACAGACCGAGACACTGTTAACTTAGTAGACTCTAACGATTTTGTGATTGATATTCCAAGGTAATTACATCCATATCTGGATACGAGGACGAAGACATAGAGTTGAGCTCCAGTAGCTCCATTGATTGAGCAGCATCAGAATCAGTTTTAACCATTTTACGCTTTATTCTTTCGTCTTCCATCTGTTTTCTTTTTTTCCCTTTTCTCTTTTTTTAGTCGTAATTACGTCCACTCTTCCAATAACCATTTTCCTTTCTAATCTTTGATCTTTTATAAACAATCGGTCAGCAAGTGGAATTTTCATGTCTTTTTAGCATTTACATGTATCGAAATTTGTACACTTACAAAATGAGATATCGAACAAACATGAGATTTTTTCGTTAAGATAATTTTCCAATTTTTGTTGGTATTTTTTTATCATTACTTAGCCCTTTGTAGGGCTTTAAAACATTGCGATATTTATCATAACATTTTTTTATTTTTTCAATAACTCTCTTATGATATATATGGGGAACAGAAGATTTAACTCATATTGATTAAATTTTTTGAGCAACCACTTCAGAAATTTCAGCTACTGTCGGATCACGTACAGATAGCGTCGTTTTCATTTCAGATTTCACAAATAAATAATATTAAATAATATTTTAGCACATCAGAAATTGTTGGTAACACTCGGTCAAGAAGTTCATTAAGCAGTCCAAAGATTGGACACATTGTTCTTTGCCTCGTATTTTTCACTATATTCTTTTCTTTAGACATTGCTACAGTTGTTTATTTTAATGCTAAAATCATGATGTTCAAGTTTTATATTTTGCAAAATGTGCTGAAAAAATATTATAACAAAGGCACAGTATTACTTCAAACAAAGCATGCAATAAGAAACCGAACAGACAGGTGTTTCATTTGCCTTCGAAGTGACGCAAGAATTTCTCCACTCAGAACTCGGTGTCCAGACGGGTCTGACTCATTCAAACAAGGGAGTGAGGAAAAAAAAGAACGTTTTTGTCAAAGTTTCCCCTGCAGCGATTTGTTTTTGTTTAGTGAAAGTCGAAATTGTAGCGGAGTTTATCTTAGTCTTCGAAATAAAGTAAAATTGTGTTATATTGTTAAAAGAAAAAAAAGGTATTTGTGGGTCCCTGAATAATAATACTATTATATAAACAAAAATAGTTTTATTCATTTAATAATAAAATAAAACAATTTTCACTCTCTTCTATACGTTTATCGCCATAAAATCGTTTCTTTAACGCATTTTTAATTTTTAATTCGAAATTGCATAAAAATCGCTTTTTTTTGCAAATATTTAAGTTTCTTGGGGCACCGGAAGATATTAAACATAGTTGAAAATTTTTTGCAAGTATGCTAATACATTTAAAAGATAACTTTTGCACCCTATGCCGATTATTTTATCCACACTTTGAATTTTCTATCCTCCCTACTCTATAATTGCTCCTATTATCTGGAAATTCTATATGAACCCAATTTTAATCTTAAATGACGATAAGTTTTTCATTCAAGCTTTTGCGGACGATCTTGCTCTTGTCACATATGGTAAATCTTGCAGGGATCTCAAAGAAAATACTAATACCTTATTAAGTATTACAGCAAACTAAAATACTTAAAGCTGGATATTTCAGTGGACAAAAGCCGGGCATTTGTTTTTAGATCATTATTGTCTCGGAAATACTCTAAAAAGAATAAGACTGAACTACGGATAAATCCAATTTTTAAAATCAATAATGTTAGTATAAAAATAAACCGGGACTTAAAATACCTTGGCATTTCAGTTGATAATAAATTGAGCTGGTTTTACAAATTTTAAGACTATATAAAAAATGTTATAATTTAACCTTTAATTTTAATAGGTTAATTAAGTCCAAATGGAGCCTTAGTAAACCGTTAATTAAACATTGGTGTACGACGGTGATTGAAAAGTCCCTGCTCTATGACGCTAGCTTCTGGGTGGAACACTCGCTGTCAAGCAAATTAAGCAACTCCACAGTATCCAACGAATCTTTTTAATTAAAATATCACAATGTTACAGAACTTCACCAACAAACGCTTTAAACGTTTTGACTGAGATTCCTCCCCTACACATAACAGCCCAGGCCTTACACGAAAAATTTCATGTTTGGTGTTTACAGAAGAATAAATATGACGTAATAGAAGATATCAATAATCTTGATTACTTGAGGTGTCAGTAGTGAATATCCCAGGTAGAGAAAGATTTATAACACTGAATGAAAATATAAAAAATTGAAGTGTGCACAGACGGATCTAAGGTTGATGCCAACACAGGGTTCGCGGTGTGCATCTTCAGACATCAAAAACTTTTCAAAACCTATTGCTATCAGCTAAATTCGTATAACTCTGTTTTCCAAGCCAAGCTGTCGGCAATTAACTTTGCCGCAGGCTGGTCCTTGGAACAAGGAGCTAAAATAAAAAAAATTCACTGACAGTCTCTCGTCAATCGAGGCGTTGAAAAGTTTTAATATCATATCCAATTTCGTATTAAACATTAAAAAGTCCATTTATAATGCGAGAGGAAAGGTCTGTTTATACTGGGCCATGGCCCATGCTCACGTCCCAGGCAATGAATTTGCTGATCAATTTGCAAAAACTGCTACATTTTCAGGGCAAAAAATTAATGTCCCTGCACCCTACTCTTTCCTAAAATATAAAATTAAAGAATTTATATTAGGCAGCTGGAAGAACTATTGGATGGATTCTGAAACAGAAACCGAGTAAGGGGTTTCACTGGGTATGTTGACCCTAACTTAATTGTCAATAACAAATACGTGATATATCTTTTGACAGGTCATGGCCGATTTGTTTCATATTTATATCGTTTCAAATTAGTCAGCACACCAAATTACAAATGCAGTTTGAAAGGTGATGCAGTCCATGTTTTTGATTGTACTTTCACTAAAAAATTTCATTTAAACAGACCTGCTGACGCGAACAAATCCGCAAGGTTTAAAATTTCAGTTCATAATGAATTTGGACTTGTGAAACTGAAAGAAATCTTTAGGATTTCCAGTTGCATTTGCTGCGGGCTTTAACCGATGAAACGTTGTCAAAAAATATATCAATGTTTCTTTAACATTTCTATGTTTTTTATTTCTTCTTGGAATATAAAATTTTAAATGAGTTCTTTTGAATTCGCACCCATGCTGTAATGTGTTTAATATCTTAAGTTTTTGTATATTTTTTTATTTGTCTTTTATTTCCTGTTTTACTATTTGATGTTGTTTCATGAACTTTCTTGTCATTTCCTTTGTCTTCTTCAGTTGTTCAGAACTTTTGCTTTTCTGCATGAAATGTTATTCAGTTTTGTTGTGATGCTTTGTAATTTTATGTATTGTTTTTTCTTTCTGTTTTGTTGTTATTTTGTGCTCCCCTCCGCCCGGGTCAATGCCTTACACATATTGGGTAGTCTGAGCCGGCATGGGCAAATAAATCTATACTTATAAAAGGCAATGTTCACGTGTGTGCGATGTCCAGACGAATCTATCGCACTTTCAGCCATGACATTTGGCACAGAGGTAGACGTAATGGTGACTCAATGCACCTCGAAGCCAGAATTTTAAAATTTAATCTAGAAATTTTTTTATTTAATGTTTTGTGTTGTTTTGGGACATTTTTGGTACGTTTACGGCTGTAGTATCTTTTCTAAATGATCGTTGAAAAACAATCAATGCACCATCGGATAGAACAAACAATTTTCGTTTTCATGAATTTTGTTTTGAATTTCCAACATAATTTACTGAATTTTGAGAAATTTTAAAATAATAGTCACTTTTATGGTAATTTTTTATAAGGATTTCTTCAAATTCTCGCATCTGACGTTCTAACAACTCTATAATTTTAATTTTTTTTCAGCTTATAATTGGAACGTTTCTGTCGGATTTGAAACAAGAACGGTTAAAATATCTTATTCCATTTTTTTAAATTAAATTTTCCCTGATCAGCTCAAACAGTTTTTTTGCTAGCGAGATTTGACAGCAAGAGTTTCTCCGAACGATCCCAGAATGCATTGTTGCTTCCTCGCAGTAGATGACGTAATATGCTCTCATTCCCAGCCTGCATTTCTACAATCCGATTCCTTCCGGTGACGACATTATATTCGCGTCATTGTCGAGAGGAAAAATAAGCGGGAAAATCAATAATGTGTATCTTTAGTTTTTATTGTATTTTCAAAACTTTTTCGAGTCATTGTGGGTATTTCCCCCCCATTTTGTCGAAGTCCACGGGCAACGCCGTGCGCGCACTTAAAATAAATAAACACCACACCAGCGAGATGACGTATGGCCACTACTTATGATTTAGCGTGCAACGGGCCCCATACACGGCAAATCTTCAGTGGAATCGGGTTTCGAGCCTGGAGTCTTCCAGCCCCAATGCCAAGGCCTTGCCATTAGGCCACCGCGGCCTCATTCTTATCTGCAAAGAACCGGGAACCCAGTATCATTAAATAAATCGCATGGTACAAGATTACTTCCCTTGCAAGTAACTCGTATATATGTGGGGACATCATAAAAGTACATTATTCCATGTTCAGTACAGTAAATTTTACACGCTATCAAGATGAGATCCTGCATATATATAGACGGAATTTTCGAGGAACAGCTGGCCAAAACTTCATGTTTATGGACTATGACGCCCGTACTCATAGGTCTAGCCTTGCAGACAACAGCACTAAAATCTAAGGCATTCATCAAATCGATTGGTCAGTCAAATTTCGGGGAGACAAACTTCATAGACAATGTCTGGAACTACCTCTACAGAAAAGATGTTCGTTGTCTACTATCCAGCAGTCGATCAACTACGAAGAGTATTCATTGAAGAATGGAATTCCACGTAGTTAGGTGTCATGAATGTTATGATTCAAACTATACATCTTCATTGTCACTCATGTGTAAACTTTAAGAGATCATCCAACACGATATAGAGTTTTATTCCTATTGTTGCTGTTGATTTTTCATATTTCTGTTGTGTTTCACAATATGGCATTAGTCATATTCGGTAACATATACTTGATGTCCGGACAAACTGTGTACAAAGAGAAACCTAGGTTTGAGTACATAAAACTTGTCTAAAGGACCTTACCTCTAAAACTCACAGTTTTCGAGAAAAATGTGAGAGAAGAAGAACTATGTCACATCCGGTGCAAGGAAACAAACTTTAATACAAACAGGAACAGCGGTACTTATTTATGACATGGTATATTATACATAAGTAGCTGCTCAAAATTATCACCGAGCAGTTCCAAGCATGCGTGTGTACGTGTGTTCGCCGTACGGTGGCGAACTGCACACGATCCAGCATCGACAAAAGTGACAATGCAGTCGAGCGATTAAGTCACTTTAGGAAATTATTGGGATTAGATATATCAATTTCTTTAGATGTCCAGGAAAACATCCAACGAAGTCAGATCTGGTGAATATGATGGCAATTCATTCATCATGATTTGTAATTTCGTGAGATTCAATATGGCAACTTTTTCTTACACTTTCGCACCATTTTTTTCAAAAACTATTCATCGTAGAAGTATGGTCCTTTGGGCAACTTTTATGTACTTTGTGAGAGGATTCTGGATCTGTACAGTTTTTCCGGTGGTATACGAACAACGCTGTATGTGAAATATAATACAATTTCTTTAATCCTTTGCATTCTTATATCGAGTCAAACTCGACATTCTGAATGATGCTTCTTTCACACAATCTTGCTGGATAGCCCTTATTATAAAAAACATATTATAGCAAAAGCACACAGATCAATTTTTAGGAATTGAAACAAATTAATAACAATATTTTTCAGCTTCCCAAAGCGCTAAATCAATCCTTACACTCACGCTTGTATAATTATGCATCTTATTATCTTTCGGAGTGAGGAGAGTTAAATAAGAGTGTTTTTGCATATATAATTAATTTCATAATTTAATTTTCTCTTTTTTACATCTCAAAATAGCTTTCGATTATTAATTTTGAATATGTGTGCATTTAATTTTGAAATTTTTTTCAACTACACAGGATGTATTTGAAAAAAAAAATGGAAAAAGTTTGATGGGTTTTTTATAAACACAACCAGTCATTATATAATTCATTTCTTTTCTTTGTATTCTTCACATTACAGTCATTGTATGATTGATCCCGAAATAAAATCGATCAATCATATTCGGAGTATTCATCACCTAAAATACGAATCATAACGCCAAAATTAACTTTCAAAAATTTCTAAATAGCAATATCTGATAATGCATACAATATTCAAATCACATCCCGGATAAATATATACAGTTTATGCAACAATTTTTCATTCTGATTTAATTTTATGCAATACAGCCTCACACACCTGCACACATCCTCATCATTTTGACTATATTTATCCCCGCTGATAAGCTTTGACTTAATCAAGGCTCCGAAAATTCAATCTTATTAGTAAGAATTCCGGCGCTTAAAAGGCCCCCATGCATGGGGGCCGGTGTTTTTCTTAGGCCTGGGCCCCACGAGAGAGTTCGAAGGAGAAATCGAAGCGCTATTTAAGAAGGTGGCGGTCGAGTCAACACACCCTCACCAGGGCCACCATCTTCTCCAATAAAGAAGGACGCAGACGGCTTAGGTAAACAGGTTAAAGCCTTCGACCAGATGGGGTGTGAAAAAAAAGAATAAAAAAATCGGAGGAAAAGCAACGTAAAAAGGAGATAAAACTAACAACAAAAAAGAAGAAAAATCTGAAGTAAAGTGCGTTGCCAAAAGTAGTGAGCAAAATCAATTTCGCAAAGTTTGCTTCTCTAATCATACCACCTGCCAATTGGATGGGGAGAAGTGAAGTGAAACTATTTCTCTCTCTAGTTGTAGCATAGACCTTGGGAGTGAGTTCTGAGTTTGCGTTAATGTTCGTATTTTCAGAAGCTTCTGAGAATCGGGTCGGATGAATTCGGTTGAAACCAACATCGTCATTTGAGATTTTAATGGGTTATGTGAAGTTACGAGATTAAAAGGAAATTTTTTGCATGATTCATTAAATTGTACCGTTGTTACAAGGGCACATTAGTCCAAACCACTGTTAGTCAAAAATTAAATGAAAATATTATACTTTTAATGCTTTAGTATACGTATATTTGTTCTGAAATTTTCAAAGCAATTAATACAAGAGTTAATCGAGACTGATGTTCAAAATTAAGAGGATCTTCACTTTTGGTCGATTATTATAACCAATAAACATGTTTTTATGGAATTAGATATGTACATAGACTAATATAATACATAAAAATAATGATAGAACAGTTATGATACACTCGCGTGGTCGTACGTAAGACCCATCATTACAAGAAGATCTAAAACAGAAGTTATGAAATCGATTTAAAAAATAGATTAATAGGAGGTATGGTCGTCTCATAAAATTATACATAACCAGAATTCGTACTGAAAATGACCTAATTTAACCTCTTGCATCGGAAATTAATTGACAGATGCCCATTTCAAACTCATCCAGTGCAAATTAAAGCTGGTTGTTATTTGAAGTTACTTCTATAGAAGTTTTAAAGGGATTACGCAGAAATAGACACGCCATTAAAATATGTAAAGGTAATATTAACATTAAATTAAAACACTTTATTAGTTATTTTCTACAATATATAATACAGCTCAAAATTTTCTAAAACGTGCAGTGCAACTGTTAAAACTAGTATTTTAGTGTGTTAATAGTTTTTTGACAGCAATTATAAGTTGTTACTAAACAACTCAACTACTTGTTCATAACTACTTGTTTGTTGTTGGTTGCTACTTGTTCATAAGTGTATTTTATTTCATTAAAAAAATACCTCTCTCATCTTGCTGTTAACTAAGTTTTTATTAAAGATTCTCTGCTAAAAATCATGGTTTTATGAGTTATTTTAAACAGGTTATGAGTTATTTTAAACAGCAACGAGAAATTTCTTACATTCCTAGGTAGTTCCATTGCGCTTATTGTGTTTAGCACATACCTTGCACCTTCCTTGAGGTTTTCATTTACTTTCATTTGGCATTCCGTCTTAGCCCTTTCGACCCTAATGGGCATATACGTTCCAGATATTATACTTCGTTCCCATTGGTAAATAAATTACGCTTTTACATGAATTTTTATGTTTTTACTGTTCTTCAGGAATTAGGTAATAAAATTATAATTAAAGACACTTGGAAACACTCTCAGATTGCAAATGGTGAACTTGTGTTTTTGTTGTCTTCGTAACAAGATTTTTGTTACGAAGCTGTAAAGTTGTTTTCCTGGACTGCTAATCTTATGGTAGAAAAATAGTTTTACTGGAATAGACCCAATCGACTATACGATTGGGACATATTGTCCCATGAGATTTCCAGGAAACGGGAAAAGTGAAAAACTGTAAACTCATAGTATACTTCTTTTAGTATCTCAACATTAAGTTAAACTACTTTTCATAGTTAAATTTTAATCATACAAAAGTCGGGTCGAAAGGGTTAAAGAGGCACCTCAAATATGGGGATGAGAACCTGCCGTATAAGTAAGCAGAGACTCGCTTCCCGATGGGATATAGTAAAGGTGGTGTGGCCCTTAGGGCCCTTCTCTGATAACTGGCCGTACCCCCGTAAGAGGGGGTCCGAGCATGTGGTTAATTTTACGTCGGTCACAGTGTCAGTGTTTCTTTCGCGGCAGCTGGTCTTTCAGAAGTACCGGATGCCTAAGCAGGGAAGGGGTTTTTCTTTGTGATTACATTCAGTTGGTGAAATAAGACTAGGAATATATCCTCACTGTTTTGCTTATAGACGTAGTGGAGTATATTTCTTATATTTCTAATCTTGCTTATATTTCTAATCTTGTTTATATTTCTAATCTTGCTTATATTTCTAATCTTGCTTATTCCAGATACGGAAATCAGTCGACATGTATAGCACGCCGTTCCCATTTTAGAAGTAAATAATACTGGACGTGCGCAGTACGTCATTCCAACGCAAGAATCTAAAAGAACTCTGGAAGTCAGTCAACTCCTTCAGTAGTGGTCGCATCCTGGATGGTTCTGGAAGGGGTGAAACAAATTGTTATTGCCCTCCCAAGATATGATCCACAGGGTTTGGTCTGAAGATGTGGTTGACCAGTTCATCTACAACCCTCACAGGCTCCGCCTACCTTACTGCGTTTAAGGAAAACAGACACCGGTCCAGTTCATCCGACGAATATCCTCACTTTCCAGAAATTCGTTGAATAGATAAAACTATGTGAACCAGCTTCATCGTATTTAAAAATAGAATCAAGGACAACTGCCAACTGACAAGGACCACCGTTAAAAGGCAAACATATTACTCAAGATACAGTCACAGTGCTTCTGCCAAAGATGCGGCCTGTGCGTCCATCGAGTATGTTACGTGCCCAGACTATCATCTCTGTTTCCAAAGCGTTCTCTTTCTTGGATGTAGAAGGACAAGTAGTGGGTTTCTGGTCCTCTCCAAATGAACGTACGCCGAAAATCAGTAGTTAGAATGAAGCGGGACTCTTGAGTGAATAGAGAATGGTCTCCTTCTGACCTCTTGTCCGTAGTTGATGATCTGTGCTCCATGCTAAACGGACTTTCCAATGCACAGAAGCTAATGGGACACCAACAGCTTCTTGCAAAAATACCTCTCTCATGTAGGCTTCTGGAAACTGTAACCTTTAAAACTGGACTTTCTGCCTTTGCAAGAGGGTCACGAGAGAACTACGAAGCTGATGCTTTCCTATTATGGCTAGCTGTAATAGATAAATATCGATTTTCATTGGCCGTCACGGTTCTTCGATGACTTTTCTCAGGCTTTCTTTCTATAGATTGTGTATCCTTAAACTGTTCCTACAAGTTAGGCACGACGCTGGACGTTACATTTAAGTCTCTCTAACAATCTGTGCTTGAGACTGCCCTGCTTCCAGCCTCCGGAGCTCTCCAGCTCATTCCATTATTCAAACGTTGATGGTTACTCAGTTTAACTATATGATTTTGAACTTACGCTGAAAAATAACACAATGAAATTCGCCCATGTGCGCAAGCGAACAAGCACGAAAATTGACAGATGGTGGTGCATTTCCTCTAAATACACCTCCCACGTGCATATGCACGCCTACGTATTCAGCACTAAAGATACCAATTTTGTTTGAAGGCTTTATTTAGTACCTTTAGAGAAATTTGACAAAATATACAAATATTTTTAATATAAGTTTCAGACTTAACTATAAATATAATAGAGTAAATAAATAAAACACTAAATACTATGAAATATAAGTCGCACTGGCTGGATATCTGTTTCCAACTGACTGGATAGCGGTGAAAGTACCTTAGCAGCAGCTTGCCTTTGCAATTGTAGCGGGAGGAAAGCTACACATCTTAAATTTTGGAAGACTTTCTGAATTATATTTGAATCATCTAATTATCATCTAATTACGGTTCAAAGTGATGTGGCCCGTCTCAAAATAGGCTCATGTAGTTTCCAAACAGGGCGATAATCTAACTAAACAGATTTCCTTAGATTACTAATATTTGATTTCTCAGAGATTAACGGCCCATTCTGAAGCTACACTAAGACTTTTGCGTGGATGAGCCTCTTAATTTTGGGATGAGGTTCGATTACCAAGTTGGCAAATCGGTCGGCCAACTTCGATTCCAAAGTTTCCAGTCAAGTTAGGGTTGTCATAATTTTTTAGGGGAAATCCGGCGAGTTAAAGAGTCTTGAGGGTATCAAAGTATAGTATAAAATTCTAATAGTTGCCTACCTTTTTCATAAAACTACCGCAGAGTTTGAAGAAGTGAAAAAATTAAGATATCAAAATATAAAGGAGGTAAAATTTTTATTTATGCTTGGTAAATCAAAGTTGCATTAATAAAAAATTAGGATAAATCAAAATTATTATTTTTAGTTACAGTTTGCACTGAGATCTGGATAAGGAAATTAATCCACTTTCTCGTCTCCTTTTTCGGTTTCTTTCGGTGGATACATTTCGGATGAGATAATTTTATTGAAGGAAGTTTTATCATTCTAAATCTAAATTTTTTATAGAATTCTGAACAGGATAAAATGGAATTCGCTTTGATATTCCCTTATTTGTCATCCTCCCCCTCTCAGCTGTCCAAATGGACTCCATGAACGAAAAAATTCGTTCAGTGCCAAAGGGAAAAAAATGCTTTTTTATCATTGGCGGAATATCAGCTTTTTGGAATATGTCTGATTTAGCTATTAAATTTCCATTTCGCCACAATCATTGACATAAACCCGGACACTAAAGCGGACGTGAGGTTGAAATCTGGACTGTCTAGACGTATGGAAACTCTATACGAGGCTAATGTTGCAGATTTAACATGCATTAAATCTACATATATGGCGGATCTCAGTGAAATCGCGTCTCAAATCCTCGATCATCTAACCCCTAAGCCTTGACTCTACCGCTTGGCGATCAAGGCATTTACCGATTGCAACTGCTATCAAACGGACAATGACTAGCATTTGAAACTAAATCAAAACATATTAGGGAGAATCGCCGAATTTGGACCACCTGGACACTTTTTAATGTATAGTGTTACAGAAGTAGTTTTAATGAAAAACGAGTAGAATTTTTTGTAGTTTATTTTCAGAACAATGTAATTAATTTTTTATTAATACACTTTATAGTAGGAAAAACATAGCTTAACAAATTGTGTCAACGATCCAATCAAGGAAATCGGTTGCCCAGATTGGACCACCAATTTCTTTAAGCGCAATTAAAGCAAAAATGTTTTTTGAATCTCAAATATACTTCAGCACACAATGGATGAACCCTGATATGATATTTTATACACTGTATCACTTCCTCTTTTCCTTGTGTTTCCTCAACGTAACCCTAGTTTTTGCTCCTTTTTTATCAACATTTGATGACTTTAGTGCTTTTTTATTGCTTTCTGTAAGAATCGGCAATCCTTATTATTTTATGTATTCTCTTGGAGATCTAAATCCTTTTAGAGTATAAGGAAATATAACGCATAATTAAAATTCATGACTCTTTTTTTTGTTTTGATATCTTCCACTTCGAATTTAGCAGGACTGTTAGTGGTGATGACTGCTTTCTGAGCTATTACTTCAAGATGATAATCCCATTGATTAAAACAGTTTTCTTTAGGCAAATGTTGGTTGTCCAATCTAAGCACCCTTTCGACAACAAAGAAAAAATTCTTCTAATCTTAATTTTAAACTATTTTAGTAAAATTAATATGGTGAATCATAGCCAACCAAATTTCCTATCTGAGAATATAATAACACATTTCCCTACTTACTGTAAAACAGCGTAAGGGCTTCTTGTCTTTTGTTAAAATAATTCATTGTTGATGCCTAAATCTAAATATTTGTTCTCTAACTGTAACCATAAAGTGCTTTCTCTTAAAAATGATATAATACACCTCATTTACATCGTGACAATATAATTTGCCTATTTTACGGCCCAAAAATTTAATAGAATTAAAGTTATGATACCGATCCAATCTAGGCGCTTAATCTTAATTTAAAAATAAATAGCCTCTGTAGACCTAAACCCTTTGAGAAAAGACTACTGCGCTTTTAATTTTAAATTTAAAAAAATGGAAAATTGTGAAAAATATCTTATTTAACAACAGCTAAATTTGTTTTGTTATTATTATGTAAATCTTCCTATGTCAGAAATCGTGATTTTTACTGATCTTTCAAAAACTGCCCTGCTCGCAGTTATCTAAAGCGTGCACGGTGCACATATTAATTTGTTTTAAGTAGCGGTGCTGTGATTTCATTAACAATCCCGTGGACGAAAAGTAAAGCATCTTGTCTTGGATAGTTCCATTAGAATATACTATATTTAAATGCCTGAATTCATAGGGAGGTCAACAAAAAGTCATGGGTGAAATGCAATACCGTCCGTGTGTATTGCTTTTCATCTTTTTATTTTACAGAGAGTAAAGTACAGTAGAATTTTTTTCTGTATGTACGAGTTAGTACAGAATGTGTACCAACCCTTATCAGTGTAAGAAATTAAGAGACTCTTTAGATACATACATGTCCAAGTGATTATTTTTCTTTTAAATAAGTTGCCACATTGGCTTCATAATAGGTATAAATATCGAAATTTCTGTTCGTTATCCGTGTCCGTGTTATGCGAAGGGGTTAGAGAAACGTTCAACTGTAAAAAAATGATGGTGTCTCAGAGAAAATGACCGTGCCCCTTTTTTCTTCAGCTTGCAAACAGTTAAAAAAAAGTAGCCGTTTTTGTTTCGAAAAGAATCGTAAATTTTTTTAAAAATATGTTTAATAACATGTCATTTGCATTAATATTTTTGCAGGACATCTTAGACTTGTATTTCTAGACCGCTATGGAGGAAAAACGTAGCAAAATATAACTTATATCAACAGTTTATAAAAAAGGTGGGAGCTATATATAAAATTTTCATATATTTATATCCCTGCCAATCAGAGAATAAAATAACATAATAACCAAAACCATAAACAAAATAACCAAAAAGCAACTGCATAGTAAGTACGATTTAAAAGATAAATGGAAAAATATTTAAAAACCTTTTGTTCAACCAGTTTTTAAAAAGTTTCTACAATTGTTAATCATTCTCAACGCACAATCGGATACATTTTCCTGAAATTACCGAAATGCCCACCATATCAAATTCTAAATGCAACTGTAATCCTATCAGTCAGAGGGAAAAACAACCCAATAATCAAAACTCGAGTCATTCCAAAAAAACCAACACCACTTAGTACGATTTGAAAAAGAAATGGTTAAATAGCTGTAATTTGTTTTCTGAATGTTTTTTTCCAACTGCTAATTATTTTCAACGTACATTTGCTTGCACTTTCCCAAAATAATCAAAACGCCCACTACTAAAATACACCGCCTACACGGCCACCCACGTCATCATTACAATTGACCGCTGTTCACTTTTTCACTATATATACGGCCCCCTAAGCATCCTCAGGAATTGCATCCCAATCTCCCGTCCGCCCGCTTTTGTACGATGTAGATAACCCCTCCTTTCTGCCCTCCTCCCCCGAAATAGGTGAATCCCGTTCCTCCTGATGAGGGAAGTCCGCTGCACATCTCCTTTATCTCTCTACCTCGTTAGAGCGGATTACAGTACACTAAAGTGATGAAAAGGAGCCAGAAGTGGACTCATGATTTTCATCCCTTTTTTCATCTCGATTTCTTTCTCCCGAGTTATGGATATCTATCTATCTGTATCATGGTGTATCCTTCGGATTTTTATTTCTTTGTTGAAGTCGATTGGAATATAGATTTACAAGAGGATTGGACGCCAGATGGGCATCCTTTTTAGAGGGCGAGTTTTTGGAAATTGTTTCTTTAGGAGGAAAGGATTGGGAGTTAAATTTGGGGTTGGGGAATGTCCGAATTGATTCGGGGAATTTCTCGGGGTGGACTTCTTTGGAGGTTTATGGTCTGGATGGTCTTAGGCTCCGTTGTAGCGAGCTTTCCGAAAGATATTTTTGCTTAGATTATATGTAGGTTTCTCAAGCATTAGTTTGTGTTTCACAGAATAAGTGGATATTGAAAATGTAAAGAAATCCTTTTTCTTTGTTCAATTGGTTAGCAGTGTTATTATTTTCTCATTGAACTACGATTGTATATAATTTCTAATTAGATAGCACATCCTATTTGGGTCATTTATTGTTGTTTCAATACTATAAGAACACAAAGGACACCTCAGATGCTGGAAAGTGTCTAGGTGATTTTTTTGTGTCTGCTTTAAATTAGTTGCTTGCTTGACTCATTACAGATTTAAACATCGAAAACTCTGCAATGCGATACATGAGTCAATTACATCATACAACACAAAGGGGTACACTTTTATTAAAAAATTCTAAGTTATTACATCATAATCAAAAATATTAAGTAAATATTACATAATAATCATAAAAATATTAAATTATTGCATCATAGACATAAAGGGGAAAACTTCTAAACTATTTCGTTACAGGAAGTACAGACGCTTTACAAGTAGGTTTTTTTTATATCTGTGAACGAGTTGGTACATATACTGTACCCTGGGCCGGATTAAGCTTTGTAGCATCCTAAAGGCAATACAAGTTTCGGCCCTCCCATATCCCTCTCCTACTTCAAAACTAGTTACTTTTAATTAATTTTAGTTTTTTTAAGTAACAATGGTATGGCAAACTGAGATTACACGACATTTGATTGCGGATATTTTTCAAAACAAATGGTTTCAGTATCTCGGGTATAAAAAAAGTTAAAATTCAAAGTATTTTTTTAAAAATGGTTAAAAATTACAAAACCTTTTCAGCACAATTTAAATACTTTAATACAAAGTTTTCATGACTTGTGAGTCAGTCAGCTAACTGTAAAACTAATTGGACCCCATTGATCTACTAGCAAATTTGGAAAACGAAAACATTTCCCAAGAAAAATGTTCTCAAAATTAAAAGATACTTGATTTTGATTTCAATCAGTTCGAGTAAACGGTCCATGTAAATGGAATGAAATTACAAAATTAAATTACCTGAAAATAATGCAATGATAATAATTTCGAGGCCTCGGGGACGCCTAAAATTGCGGGGCCCCTAAGCAAATGTATACTTTGCCTATTTGGTAATCCGGCTCTATCTGCACCAGTATGCCATTAGAATTCACTCCCCTCAAAGCTCTAATCTGTTAGGTGTCAAATCAACCCGTAGATAGTAGTACCATCTCATTTTGCATCACGACATGCATTAAGGACAAGTTTATTGGTAATGAGGAGAAAACAGGAAGACGTAAACACGCAAGTTTTCTGAAAGGAAACTAATCTTACTTTCCGATAATATGAAAAAGGAGTGAAGCGCTTTCCTGTTTCTCTGCTGAGATCCCTATCTTAAGAGGAGATCTTGGATTTCGCTTAGCCGTTTCGTAAATTTTAAATAATTATTTAATATCTTTGACTTTGACTGAATACATAAACTGTAATATTATACAGAGAGTTTTTAAACATACAGTACAATTTCATTGAAACAAAGTCGGAATTTTCATACTTTGTATTGTAGTTGAAAATAATATTTATAATTAAAACGATAATAGCCTTATAAATGACACTTAATGTTTCTTTTGATCTAATATATATCACGAAGCTCGAATTCACACTGAGTTTATATGAAGCAAGAGATAGATTACCTCAAAACAGTTTTAAATTAAAGGTTTTACATACAGAATTTCTCCCGAATGAATGAAGTTGGGTATTTTCAGAATTTCGGATGAATTTAAAAATCAAAAACCAGCAAATGAATGAAGATAGAAAGATGCCATTTTGTACAGAAATGAAGACGGATATTATTTTTGTTTCGAAACTAGAATTTATTGGTTGTATAGTTTATATTTTAAATTACCAGATGGTTCTGCAGTTGTCAGTACGATGCATTACGTAGAATAAGGCAATTGTCCGAGTATCACGTTACAAATATTCAATGTGCCGTCCTTCATTGAGGAGTTCGAATATCAGACAACGAACAATGTTTTATCGCTGCATTAAGCGATATTTCTGTTACTCGCATTCTTTTATACAATCAGAAACGGTGTTTAATATTGCGAAAAATGTGGTCTCTGGCATGATAGCTGTGCTCCTGAATGGAAGACGACACACTGAAGATTTGGAAACCGGTACACATACTATTGTCTTATCCTATGCCACGCATCGCTCCGACTACTGCAGAACCATCTGGTGGTTTACATTGTAAACTATACAGCCAATAAATTCTTTTTTCGAAACAAAGATAAATCTGTGTTCATTTCCATCCTGTCGGTACAAATGGCATCTTTTTATTTTGCATTTTATTGTGAATTATTGATTTTTAAAGTTATACAGAATTTTTCAGACATACCCTGTATGAGTCTAATTAGTTAAGTTTAATTATTTTAACGTCCCGTTTAGAAGCAACACGAGGGCTAGTTTGGGACAGACTTCCTAATTTTAAGCCGCGGTCAGATGACGGCCTGAGCTGGCAACCCTCTCTCCAAGCTTCCGAACTACACCAGTGGGAGGACGTTTGGACCCCTATGTATGATTTAGTGTGCAATAGGCCCACTACACGGCGAATCTTCGGGGGAATCGGGATTCTAGCCTGGAACTCTCCGGTCCCGAAGCCGGGATCTTACCACTAGGCCACCGCGGCCCCTTGTATAAAGTTAATACCTTAAAAAAAATTGATATTAGTATCGTAACAATAGAGCTATGTATGTTAAGCTAATAATGAAGAAATCGAAGATTTAAGGGATGATTATTCGACTTATGAAATCAGTTACGAAGATTGATAAACTTTTGAAATCAGTTATAAAGATTGACAAACTTTTGAAATCAGTTATAAAGATTGATAAACTTTTGAAATCAATTATAAAGATTATGCGCATCTGAGAGGCTATATATATTTTCGGTAGGGAAACTGCGATGACAATATATTGTGTTTGATTTTTTAAGGATTTAATTAAATAGCATTCGAATTTTTAAAAACATTTTTTCATATACGATTTTTATTTTGTCATGATCATGCAATGAATATCTAATCTTTTGTTATTAAAAGATATTTAATCTACCCTTTGATTCATTTATCAAATTAGATTTTATCCTCATTTATCAACAATTTTAATTTTAATTATAGAATAAACATTTGCAGAAACAAGAGAAAGCGGAAAAAGATTACTCTCTTATTCAGACAAACCATCAAAAGTTTTGCCGATAAATATCCATCTGAGGGCTTTATTCTATTACGGATTTTGTCCAAAATTTATACACATCTCCAGTCCTGGTGATTAAACATATCCCAAGTTCCATCCATCTAGTTTGTTGCGTTATCGAGTTCAAGTGTAGACGGATGGTTAGAGTGACAGACACCTGTTTGACAGATTTTATCTAAAATTTGATAGATATCTCCAATTTTTGTGATAAGAATACATATGAATGTTCATACTTCTCTAATTTTAATCATTATGCCAAAATTCAACAAACCACATTTAAATTCTCCTTTTTTCTCTTACTTTTTAAGTAACACAGATTATTATGTCAAAATAAATTAATTGGCACTTCCAAGTATTTGTTATGTAATTGTATTTGCAATGCCACATTTTTTCCAATAATAGCAATATCCGGAGGTGAAGAACCCTGAGTTCAAGCACTCCGTTAACCTGCAGCACATCGGTCATCTTTCTAGCTCCTGGCGTGTTTGAGTTATCATGTTCAGAGTGTAGCCTATTGGATCTAAGTTTCGACAAAGACTCACAGCTAAGGTAATAAATAAAAAAGTATATTTATTCATATATACATCTTGATTACTTTCACTAAATTAAAATGAATTCATTTACATTATTCAATAATACAATAAAATCCAGGCGGGGCGTCTCTTTCACTGACAAGAGGAAAACAGCGAGTTTCGCTGAAAATGTCCAGTTCGGACCTCGGAGGGCCAACAAGCCAGTTTGGCTCTCAAAGTGATCTCTGTGACACCTTTTTCAGTTCCGAAATATATATCAATAGAAAAGAATTCAGCCCATTGGGTTCCCACGAAAACACACTTGACTTGACAAAAACACACCTGGTCAATCTGCAGGCGGCCCCTGTTAAGGCATTAATGGTTAGCGTTATAACATTCCATGCAATAGGCAGTGAAGAAGATAGCTGAAAGCATAGCACCGAGCACAATGGGGCTATGTAATGAATGGCAATAGCACAAAGTAATGACCATCAGGTGTATGAACAAACCATCAGGTGAGGGAAGGGGTCGATCGTCACAAGAGATAGACGAATGACATAATTCCAGAAATAGTTTTAAGGCAGCGGTGGCCTAGGGGTGAGTTCTAGGCTTCGGGGCCGGAGGGTTCCAAGCTCGAAACCCGATTCCACTGAAGATCCGCTGTGTATTGGGCCTGTAGCACTTTAAATCATGTATAGAGGGTCAAATGCTCTAACGCTGGTGCGTAAATTTGGAGAAGGGATGCCATCTCAGGTGTCTTCCTCGTCATCTAACAACGGTTCAAAATTACGAGGTCCGTCCCAAAATAACCCTCGTGCTACTTCAAAAGGGGACGTTAATATAACTAAACTAAACAAATCCAGAAGTGGTTTTTATGATTCAGGGAGGACTAAAATGTGAAGATTCATCAAAATATCGTCCTTGAACTTTTTGGCAATTGCAATACTTGCTATGCTTTGTATATGAGTAAATTTTAAAAAAAAGCTATGTTATGATGAGTTCAACGGAGTCCTTTCCAGAAAAACCTTTGTAATTCTCTTTAAAATTACATTATTTTTAAATATTTAGCAAAAATAATTTTGATAATTTGAAATTTTCAAATCTATAGATGAATTTTAGTTAAAAATATTTCTTTTATAAGTAAAACGATAATTAAAACATTTTAAAACTTATAATTAAACCTCCTGACATTTCTAGTTAATAATAATAATTATCATGCGCCATAACATCTAAACTTATCTACTGCCAAAGAAAGGATTTTTCGAATAAAAACTTCAATTAATATAAACTTTAAATTGCGCTCGCTCCATTCCAACAATTGCCCAATAGGAACTTAAGTGGGAGGAGTTTACTATCAAACGAAAACAAAGCCATTGGTACTCAACAAACTTTGACCGTATCTTCTCTTTCAATTTCAGGAAAATCAATTCGAACGAGCATTTTAATTTAAATCTCTTCCAAACTTTTTCGCGCTAGTGAAGAAAGGAAATAGCTTTTAAGAAGAAGAAGAAGCAATCGTTTCTCCTAGCAGTGTTCGACTCGTTCATCTTCTATTCCAAACATCTTAAATTCAGTTCTCGCGAAAGATGACGCCGACTGTTTTCTCCGTTATTTCTCCGAGAGAAATTCAATCAGGCACTTAAAAGTATCAGTCAGTAGAAGAAAGAAGAAAGAAAGAAAGAAAAACAGGGTACCAAAATAAATCCTAAGTGATTGATTAATGGATATATATATCTCGCAACTGGGAAGGCTTTTATCTTTTCAATTTCTAACATCGGCAATCAGCGCCACCATTGTCGCGACGCGGTACTAAAAAGATTCGACTGACTGCTTCAATTTGAAAAACCTGGATAAGTGTTGAAAAAAAATAATAGAAGAAGAAAACGCGGGGGTTGGCCGAAAGGGGATGATAAAAGCACTGGATCCTAAAGTGTACCGTACCGGTACAGTTGGGAAGAGGGGGAAAAGGGAGGGATAGACACTATAGTAGAAGAAAAGAAACGTGCTAATGAAATTGGCTTGCTGATTTCTCTAATGGATTTCCAGCTAATAGCCAGGCTATCTCAGTGATATCACGGATTGCTTTTGCGCTTGACAGCAGGGTTTCCTCTGCTCTGATTCGTTCCTCTTTTTATTATTATTATTATTTCGTCGTTTGTTTATTTATCCACCTTCCTCCCTCCCCCCGATTCCGGAAGCTCTCATTGATTGGCCTCAGCCTACGACATCATCCAACCAGATGTGATTTTCTTGCAGCCGCGTTATTGCTTTTTTCTTCCTACTGTGTGTCCCTTTAGCGCGATAAGGAATCTCGTAATAGAGTTTTATCTTTATTTTTTGGCTTGTGGAGCTCGATTCTTTCAGCGTTCGGGGTCTATGGTATTATTTGTTTGAATTATACCGTGTAGGATTCGCTTGAAGAGAGTTTAAATCCTTTGAACATTTTGATAACGGTTGCAGAAAAGCAAAGGGAATGAAAAAGTTTTTTTTCTTAAAGTCTGAGCTCCAATGTAAATAATTTTTAGTATATACATACCAAAAAAAATCTGCAAATTTTCTTTCATTTTTTTCTTTTAAAGTCTGGAAGGAGGAAATGTTGCACTTTTTTCATCTTCTTTTGTGGAAGGATATGTCGTTTTATACCCAGTTAACACAACATTTTGTACAATTAAATGGTATTGTACAATATTATACGGTATTAAGAATAAGATGCCATACTTCATTTTACAACATCCGTATGCTATTGGGGTATAACGACGTTCATACATTTTTTCAAACCATAGAGGACATCTATTTGAAATCTACAATCAACTGACCACTGTTTTTTTTTAAAAAAAAAAGATGTCCATCACAAACAGTGGACTGTTTCGCTGTAATAGGGTAGAATAGGGTTTTGATCCTGATACATATTTGCAGTAATGCGCAGTGAAGAATTATTAAATTGAACCTCTGAAAATTAGTACCATAAAGACTGTAGCACTGTAGCTTTGACGCGTTTAAATTAATTTCTTGGCGTTATATCTCGTCTGGAGTTTTGTAGGCAAGTATTTCCAACAATCTTATAATTTTTAACAAAACTAAAAGTTTTCTATCCTTTTCTACTTTCTCATATATGAAGTGTTCAAAGAGAAAGTATTGTAATCGTCAAAAAATACGAGCTCGAGAGTTTAATGAATCACCGCGCTTTAAACCAACCTGAGTCCAAAAAAACAATTTTAGAATTATATGAGTTCTATCTGCCAGTGAACAGGATAACTAAAAAATCCAACGAGCCAGTGGCATGAAATTTCGCATGTGGCATTTACACCAAATCGCGTATTTCTATCAAATTTTGGGCGAAATCCGTCTATGGTAAGGCTATCTGTTCGTCCGTCTATGTGCATGTGAACACGAGAAATCAAAAACGCGAACAGCTAGATGGATGGAATTTAGCATGCAGTTTTATCATCAAGCATGTAATTCACGAGCGCTCCAAAACTGGCGTGGAAACCGGTCAGAATTGGGCGAAAGGTTGGAAATCTAAAGCTGGACATTCACCATAAGGCGGTTCCACTCCATTTGGACCAACAACCAGTTTGTTTGACCCTCATTCAAGCCGATCCATATAGGTGGGTCATTTACGATGGCTCCAAAACGCAGTAATTGCTGTTTCGACCCTCTCTACTCCACCAACCCCTTCCCCCACACGGGGATTTTCGCTTTTTGGAGAGAGCATCCTCCTCTCGCTTCCTTGATTTCTCCAGTGTGGTTCCCATGCACATTCGCCCTCCCCAACGCTCCCTCCACACACGGGTGATTTATCGCCCTCTTCGAAGGATCATATTTCATTCATTTTTATGGCCGAATGGGATAAATGAAAAACCAACAACGTTGAAAGTCCAAACTCTCTCTCTCTACCTACGCCAATTATCATCGTGATTTCACATTTACGAATGGGTTTGGCGTCATGTGTTCCAAAAAAAGTGGAGTGGATCACTGGTAAATTTCTTGCTTAACTCGACCGAATTTCTATCACTCCACGGCATTTGGATTCCCAGGGCGTAAATGCGGTTTATGCGGTATGAGTAGGTACGTGGGGGTAGGAGGCTTGGGGTGCGTGGTTAATCGAGAAAATCGGAGAAGGTGGATGTAGGGAATCGGAGTGACTGGTAGTGGATGGATTTGCGTGGCGCGGCGTGATCGTGAATGAGTGGCCTTAGAGTTATAGATCTGCGGGTTCGCCGTCTATCTGTCTGTATACAGACAGATAGACGGATCAGATATCTGCATGTATGTGAACGCAATGAATTAGACAAATAAAATTTGGTATGTTGTCTTGCCATCAAGATAGTAGCTCTGTTGGGCGTGTTCCTTTCCACCCATGGATCCAATGGGTTGAAAGGAACACGCCCAAAATCTATACACGTGCTTCATAGTATATTAGATTTTTATATATAATATACTCAGAAGCAATATATTATATAAAAATATAATATACTATGAAATACAAGACGCGTCATATTTTGTCAGTAAACGAGAAAGTCGAGCGGGAAACTCACTGGTTTTCCTTGGTAAAATTGTTTCGCTGAACATATCTTCGCTCAATTGAAGTTTCGTGTCTCAGAAGATGATATCCTGTTTCTGAATAAAATAATTAATTTTCCCATCAAGCTTTACATTTGACAATTCCTTTTGCTTTGTAAAATTTGTTTCGTTGAAAGTATCACCTGGCATTTGAAACAATCTCATCTCTCTCAAACAGACCTTCAGTTTCTCAACAAATATAATTTTCCATTAAATTCCGAACTTAACGAGTTTGCATCGTGAAATTCGTTTCTTTGAAAATATCTTATACCAGTAGTGCTTTCAAATAAATTATATATTTTATAAAACTGAAATATATAACAGTTTAGTTCAAGTTCTCAACGAGGAGGTTCCTATTAATTTTCAACTGTTGACAGATTCTGAAGATTGCACCTAAGCCGGCAGCCCCCTCAACAAACTTGGATACCAGACCAGCGGAAAGGAATTTTAACTAGATTGATTTAGCACGTACTAATTCTCGTACAAGGCGGAATTTTGAGGGAATCGGATCTTAAACCTCCAACCTTTCGATGCTGTAGGAGGAATGCGGGGACACTGATACACTTTTTTCTTTTTGAAAGTTAAAAAATGATTTTACCAACGGTAGTAATTAGAACTAATACGCTATATTTTCATTTCGCTATATTTGTATTTGTTAATCTAATATAGGATTTCAGTCAAATTTTGGTCATTAACGACATCATAAAATATTTATTGCACTTTTTTCCTAAAAATGGACTTGTATCAATTTGCCCCATACTACATTGATACGCACAGAAATATCGAAAATAATGATGGTTAATAGGTCTTGGATCAGAACAAAATGTGTTTTATCAATAAACTGTATATTCCAAATCAAAGTTTAAAAGTTTAGCAAAGTAACAAACTTTTATTTTAATCAAAATTGAACATTTTTAATGAGACTGGAAAATTGAAACAATAATGCCTCAGAAAATAATTTATCTCTACAAATAATAAAGGAGAATGCGTGTGTGTTTGTGTAAAAATTCTCTGGAGGGAGGGAATGTAAGCCTCGAAAACGTTTTTGGAAATTTTAATTAATTAAAATTTAAGGGAAATTTTTGCGTTCTCCCTTGATAACTTAAGAAAATAATATGGCATAAAAATAAATTTCGCACCATATGAAACTACAAAAAATTATTTTTTCGATGATATTAAGTTTCCGTACATTTTTTTCAATTTTAATAAATTCGTAAAAATTATTTTAAACTTGATTTACAACACTTTTCATTTTTGCAATGAAATTCAAACCGTTTTCATTGTTTAAACAAATACTTAATTCCGTGTTTTTCTTAGATAATTCATTTTTAGGTTTTTTTCCATTTCCGAAGATGTTTTTGCTAAGAAGTTGCTGTTAAGGCGCATTGATTCACACAGAAGATGCGTATCAATGTGTCCCGGAGTCAACTGTATCAATCTGCCCCAAGAGACATCTTTACTTAAAACAAGTGGCCACGCAAGATCAAAGCTAAACAACCTCAAAACTTAATATAGTTCAGAAAAATAAATGTTTTTTCCTACCTTTGGAGTAAATTCCCTGGCAGGAAAACGTAATTAGTGAAAGAAATCACACAACACGTACTTAGAGTAAAATTTACTTAGACTAGAAGATTAGCGGTTTGATTCATTTGTAAATTAACTTTTGACTTAACATGGTCGAAAAATATACCGCCGCACTAAGGGTTACAGTGGCATATATATGAGGGGATGTGAACATCTTGAGCCATTCCAACCATCAAAATTTATGGACTCTATCAATGAACCCCAACTCCCCCTATCTACCAACAGGCTAACACAATCCTGAAACATATTTAAGATATTAAAATTAATTTTAAAACTTGGCAAACTAAAAGGATTAATATTCCATTGGAAAAATTGAAAAGTGTGAACCTTATGCATCATGAAAGATTTCTGAAGAAATTTTAACAGTTGAATTCATAACTCTTTTGTATGCTAAATAAGTGTTTTATTCTCTTTTTTGAATTTTTGAAATGTTTTTCAAAGCTTTTTGTTAGAAAAAACAAAAGCGTGATATTATAAGGAAAGTTGGATTAAACTATTATAAGGACACAATTTTGAACTTCCAGTTCGAAACATTGGAGCAGGATAATGTTTTAGGGTTGAATCGCCTGTCTTGATTGCATCAGACGTTGCAGTTTTTTCGCAACTATTTTTGTATCAAGCAGTTTATAGAAAGAACTAGCAGAACGCGCACGGCGTTGCCCGTGGAATCAGGACTTCAAAAACATGAAAAAAAAATCGCCCACAATGACACGAAAAAGTTTTGAAACAAAATCAAAACAAAAGATACACATTGATTTTCCCGCGATAATGACATGTAGAAAAGCAGTACAGAGTACGTTATTCCAAAACAATAATAAAAAAAAAATTGCAACGTGAAAATCTTTAATATACAGCAATGGTGTATCTAAGTTATGCTGATGTAATACAGTCTCAAACCACAATACCGTGACGTTTCAAGGTCACGACAGTACCCCCTTCGTCACCCCCCTGGAGCTTGCGTGAAAAGCTATGGCACATTTTACGCAGATGGTAAAGAAACTCTTTTAGCTCATCACGAAAAAAATTCTCTCATAATTCAGCAAAGCCAACTTATCACCCATGTCAGAATCTTCCAGCACTGCTTAATTTACGACTAAACCCTTGCGTCCAACGAAATGATTTCAAATTATTCCTAGCAAAACATGCTAAAAATTGAGGAGAGAATAATTCCAACAGATGGCGCTAGCCGTAGCCAGGGAGAAACTCACCGTTCCGGAGAAAGAACTTCATTCGAAAAGAATTTTTTTAACCCTTTAAGAAAAAAAATTATTAAGAACGAACGGACAAAGATATTTTAACCGTTCTTGTTTTAAATGAGAGATAAATACCTCTGTTGTTACCATAAAAAAACTGAAAATCATAGGTTTATTAGAACGTTGGATGCGATGGAAAAAACATTGATAGTTAAAAATATAAGAAGAAAGTGACAATTTTTAAAAAAATTCTCAAAATTCAGTAAATTACGTTAGAAATTCAAAACTAACTTCATTAGAACGGAAATCGCGTGCTCTTTCCGATGGTGTATATATTTTTATCGTAAACTTATTCGTAACTATTCTATTGAGAAATTAGTGCGAAAAATCAACCAAAACAACACAAAACATTAAATAAAAAAAATTCTAGATTAAAATTTAAAATTTCGGCTTCGAGGTGCATTCAGTCACCATTACGACTACCTGTGTGCCAAATTTCATGGCTGTAAGTGCGATAGATTCGTCTGGACATCGCAGACAAACACGCACACACACACACAAACATTGCCTTTTATAAGTATAGATAACTGTCTATCCGTTTGTCTTATAGCAAATCCAGTGAAAGTTTTTTTCCTTTACATTTTTTTATTTCATCGCACGATTTTCACATGATGCATCAAGCAATTTTCAGACAGTACACTGTAAAAACTGTGGAATAATATCGCTCCAAATTTGGTGTTGAAAAACCTTAAAAACAGTGTGAACAAACACTTTATTTCAAGTTAAAACCAAATCAAGCGTCCATATACAATTTAAGTGGTCACCAATACTGCAGAATCCTTATACCATGCTCACACGCACCCGATACCATTCGTGAATTATTTTCACCTGTGAAAACACCAATTTTGGCGTACTTTTGGAAACTCTCCGATGGCAACGGTAGATTATTTATAAACAGCCTGATTTGCTTCGCTGTCACTTTGGTTGTTATAAGAGGTCTGCATGCTTTTTGTTGTGTAATAAAGATAATTAAGTTTTCATAAGATAAGTATAACTTCAATTATATGTATGCCATTTGTATTGAAGAATTTTATTACATTCAATTTGTATATTACACAAAATGCTTCGGAAATTTTCTTTACTAAGCCTAGTTCGAATTCGTCCTCATTAATATTCTCCGTAAGTTTGAATTACGAAACAATTTTATTTTTTGAATCAGTGTATGCATCCTTAATTATTTGTTGTTATTCTAAATTCTATCTCAAAAATTTCGTTTTGAAATGCAATAATGTAACAATATTCTGAGCTTCTGATGAAATACATTCAGAAAAAGCATAAGTTTATTGGCTTCTTATTGGTGAAGAACTAACAGCCTTGGTTAACAATATAATCTTTGACATTTTAACTTGTAGAACAATATTGCAGTTGCCTCAATGCCTGTTTTAAATAAAATGTTATTAAGTAAAGCAAAATCTGTACTCCTGTGGAATTGTTCAGCATAATATGTAATTCTCCAACAGAATGAAAAAGTTCTCACCAATGATGTTTTTTTTTATTTTGTTTCAAGTGGGAAAAACAAATTAATATCAATTCTAATAACAAGAGTCTCAATAATCTTGAAGAATTACATCAGATAAATCGAATTTATTAAATTTACATTACAAAAAAGAAAAGCCTAAGAAATGCACGAATGTGAAAACAGAAGAAAAATTAATTTGGCACAATTCTTAGCATGCATTATTTCAGGACATTTTTGATGCAGCCCTTTTTTCCGAACTTTTTGTTGAAATTCAAATTTATATTTTTTTTACTCATTAAAGATACAGTTAAAAATTGTATATATTTGAAAACACTGGAAAATTTTAGCCTATTTTGATATTTCATTCATTAATATTCAATACTAGCTGTTACCCGCAACTTCGTGCGCGAAGAATTTGAATTGCTACTTTTTTTAAATTCACGAATGTAAATGTTTCGTTATATATAGAAAGGGGAAATCAAAAGTTCTGACGGTTGATAATACATAATTGGACGACTAATTTAATTCTCCGTTACTGTAAATTACATCATTGTACTCAATGGTATCATCTGCTCTTTGGAATATATCATCCACCATGCTATATGTCATCTGCTTCTACTGTTTAAAAGAATACATAAGACAAAATATACCTTCCTATTCTAAAAACTCTGACAACCATATCATATACGTCAATGGACGATCATGGTTTGTTTATTTTGGATTCATAGACCGTTTTCCGGTAACCTTCCGATTTAAGCAATCGCCAAATCTATTTGGCAACTGTATCAAGAGCCAAGCTCGAATTAGTTCTTTCTTTAGTAAACAAAACGTTGAATTCCGTGTTCTTTGGGTTTGTGTAATCCTTTATATTTAAATCGGTTAGACACAGCTCTTAAAGCATTAAAATTCGAAACGGAACTATTGTAATTAGCTAAATCGTTTGGTTACAAATTTAACCGCCAAACAAATCTTGGATGTCGATGAAAAGAGAAATAAAGAATAATTTTGGCAACCTTTCCACTAAATTAGGCTCTTATTTTAAGTAAACATTGAACGATATTTTCATTTAGTTATACTTAACTTTAGTTTTTAAATTTTAATCTAAAAACTCTTGGAACTATATCATATCTACCATTAGATTTCTGTCCCGGCGTTTATTTTTCATTTATTATTCCAGAGATTATTTCTTTTCTCAGCAAGATCACGTGATGCATGACTTTAAAAATAAATTATTCCACTGCTTGCGCTTTTCTGAAGGATCACGTGACATTTCATTTTGTTTACGCATTCCTTAAGGATCACGTGACAGTTGATTGAAAAATAAAGTAATAATCTTCTTCGGAAATCGCTTGTTAATTATTTAATTGCTATCTGTAATCAAAAATAATGAATTTAACATGATGTCACCTATCCAATGTCCGTTCCTAGGTTCCAAGCTACAACTCTGCCAATTTTCATCCAAATCGGTTTGGTAGTTTTGCCGTGAATGCGTAACAAACAGACAGACACACTTTCGCATTTATTATATTACTAGCTGTAACCCGCGACTTCGTGCGCGAAGAATTTGAAGTATTAATTTTTTTAAATTCACGAATGTAAATGTTTCGTTACATGTTGAAAGGGAAAATTAAAAGTTTTGTCGGTTGATAATACATTATTGGACGACTAACAGGAGTGTTTGCTGTTATAGTTAGGTAATTTGTTTATCTATGCTAACACACTTTTGTATACTTTTTTTTTTATTTTACGTTTTTTGCACGGATGTAGAGATTTTGTGGTCTGGACACACGAGAACACGCCATATATGTTGCCTATGGGAAAAATATGGTTTTCCGAATGTACGCCTGCCCCTTTGAGTATCTGGCCCTGAGCCTACCTTTTGAAATTGGATGGCAAATCCTTCGGTATTATCGGAATGCGTGAAATTAAAACACTCTCTCGTTTTTAAACACTCTTACGACGTTTGGTGTGCAATTTGTAACCGTGCGCAGTCTTGGTACATCGAGGTTACGTATCAATAGTACTGGCACACCGACTTTTAATATCAGCTTGTCAGAAGGTACCCCTGACAATTCTAAGGAGTTCAAGAACTCTACAGGATATGATGTTACTTGTAACATATATTTTTTTATTTATCTGACTTAAACTTTCATTAATCAGTGCCAAAATTACTAATTCAACAACCATTCTCTATTCCTCATATATTCTCCGTTACTGTAAATTACATCATTGTACTCAATGGTATCATCAGGCCTTTACAATCTGTGGAATATATCATCCACCATGCTATATATCATCCACTTCTACAATTCAAAAGAATACATAAAACAAAATATTATATATTCGCATATTTTCCTTCAGTTATAATAAACTTTAGTTTCTAAATTTTAATCTAAAAACTTTTGCAGCTATATTATATCTATCAATAGATTTCTGTCCCGGCGTCAATTTATCGACAGCTTCTTGAATAAAATTTGATATGGAAAAGTATAAATCACTAAAATTAAATAGACTGCAAACTCGAAAAATGAAAATCAAGCGTCGAGTTGAGTAATTACATTTATTATTCCATTAATAAATTATTTGTTTATTTTCTCTGAAAGATC